>FIZR01000294.1:0-37326 GCA_900060175.1 Ferrisia virgata | reverse complement strand
ACCATCAACAGTGTGACGTCATCATTGGACTGACATCAGTGGACAGATTTTTATGACCTGGAAAGGCAGCAGTGGACTTAATATTAAGAAAGATTTATTTCATTATTTGAAGTTGAAATGTTGAGAGGAATTATAGATGTGTCATTAGCGGACTTATTTTTATGAAAGATTGATTTTATGATTTTCAGATCAAATTTGAAGGAAAATTAAAGAAAGTTGATCCGTCAACAGTTGACCTTGACCTTGGGTTGATTTTATGATTTCAAGTTGAAATATTGAGGAAAATTAAAGATGCCTTTAATCCTAAATTGAACTAAAAATTTCAAATTGAAATGTCGAGAAAAATTAGTTAACCTTGAACGTGGTTGATTTTATGATTTTAAGTTGTAATGTTTGCGGAAGTAGAAATGATTTTTTGATTTTGTAGCTTTTCGTAACATTGCTTCGCAATAAGATACCCTCGTAAAAATCTTTAGATAGGTTGAATTTGCTTGAGTGATCCCAGTATATTGAAGTAGTTGTTACCATCGAAGAAGGGTAGTGCAAATAATTGAATTTTTACATTTAAAATATAAAAACTTACATTCTTTCGATATTTACTCTTCGCGTGCAAAGAGTAACTTTTAATTTTTATATCCTTTTATTTTTATATTTTTTTCTCATTTATTTAACTTGGATATTTTCACACAAAGTGCAAAAACATATCCCTGTCAATATTTCAACGTAAAGTACAAAAATCATTCATACATGATCATCTTTTATCACGAGTTTTCAACATTTTAACATAAAGCCCAAAAATCTTTTATAATCATCTTTCATGTAGAGTTTTCGATCAAAAATAAAATACTCAACTCAGACATTTCAGCATAAAGTCCCAAAATCGGTCATACTCATCCATTCATTGCGAGTTTTACCAAACTTTTTCTCACCCTTAAGACATATCCATGTGAACTTGACGTTTACAGAATGACCCCCCCCTCCCCAGGCCTAAGATATATTCATATCAACTCAGACATTTTAACATAAGTCTAAAAATCGGTCATACTCATCCATTCATTGTGAGTTTTATCAAACTTTCCTAACCTTAAGACATATCAATGTTAACATTTTAGCATAAAGTCTAAAAATCAAAAACGTAACATTTTCACAAAATGACCGACCGCCAGCTCCAAGACATATCCACGTCGAAATTGAATTTTAGGGGATACAACCCCCCCTCAAGGGGCTACGCTCCACTACGATTCGTCGGGACTGACGATGTTACCAACCTCTGTAGCAAAAATCACTTTGTTGTGAATTTTTCCCGTTGAAAGTTCTAATTTTCCTAGACTAAAAAAAAAGGATAGCCGGAGTTGATGTCTTTTAAGGCCAAGCTACTTTTGAAGGCCGAAAAGAAAAAGAAGAAATTAAGCTAAATCCTATATGTACCATAGATGAACATAGTCTTTACAAATATTTCTTCAATCGATTAATAATTATTGCAAAAAAAAAAGAATATATTAAATCAATGCTAGAAAATTAATTAAAACTAGATAAATTTCAATTTTACTTGAACCAAAAAAACTCTCTGATGAAGTAACGAATTCTGCGGCGAAGATCTTCGGGCTATTGTACCTACATTGTGCACTCTAATACCAGTAGATATGCTTCCAGCTCATTCTTCTGGGTCTGGTTAAGACTTATAGTTATTAGCTTGTGGCAAGCTTTATATATATATCTATATATCAATGACAAATAGTTATTTTTTCACTTAATCGGCCATCTCGAATGTATACAAGACGTAGCTCTAGCTATTTGATCGAGACACATAGAAAAGAGATAGATAGATAGATAGACGACGGGTGAGGGCGAGGCGGGGCGGGACGGGGGGAGGAGGAGCGAGAGAAATATACGTTGCGCGTTCTTCAGATGTTCTTCTACATTGGTATTGTAGTGTTAAAAATTAAACAATCGGCGGCCTAAAATTAGTTTTTAATCCGTTTACGATTGCTTCTGTCAAATAGAAGGAAAAGGCGTGAAACTTTAAAAGGAAATCGTACCTAGACCTATATGTATAGGTAGAGAGAGGCAGGTACACGTAGTAGAAAAGACGCGAGCGTTTTTTGTTTTCTTTCTTTTACATAAAAATCGTGTGCAACAGACAAAGATGGAATAGAATAGACGACGACGACGACGACAACGATGAGTATGACGACCACAGTTATATAATAAATAAAAAAATATAGAAGAAGATGAAAAGGAATCGGTTTTATATATAGATATACATTTATAATTCGTGTAGTACTCTACGGCATTGAAAAATAACTAACACGTTCCTCGACAATGATAACAATAAAAATAATAACAACAACATCAACAATAACAATAGAAATGAAGATTCTTTTACGTGTATATCTGTTACACGATTACCATTTTGTGCCATCGCATTGTTTGACTCTTTAATTTTCCAGACCAGCAACGACGACCGACGGATGATGCTGGATCGCATCGCCGAGGATCCGCACAGCATCGTCGAATCAAAATAAACTTCACGCCGCATAACCAATTCTAAATTCAAATAATTACATTCGAGGCGGAGACAAGAATGTACCAAGAAGTCGTTGTACCTATGTCTACAATTTATTTAAACAAAGCATGGAGACAAGACGAGTTGCTCGACGATGGTCATTCGGAATAGGACAATATATATTTTACGACAGTGTAAACCGGTCCCGTCGCTCGACGCCGCCCTTCATCTTCATCTTCACCTTACTACACATACATACTCGGACTGCAATACGCATAGAGGAAAGAGGATAGACCGCTTAAAACAAAGTGATCGTGTTTGTATGTGTACGAATGTGCGCAACGTCATCGAATAAAAGTAGTCAGAATAAGGTGGTTTTGATGATGGCTGGCGATCCAAAGTTGTTGTCGAGGTTTGTTTGTTTTTACAGTAGCTCTGGTCTCTGTGTGTATGATCATTGTATAGCAATATAGGTATCCACTCGAGTCAAATGTATAGGATTTTATAGCTTTAGTACAGAAGGAAGAGGATAGGGGGGGGGTGTCGACTGCCAAGTTACGGATTGAACAGAAGTTTTGTCAACAGAAATCAGCAAATGGAAGAAAGGGAGAAGATCAGAAGAAGAATCAGAAGAAGATTTACCAAAGAAAAATAAAACAATGGATATTGTAATTATTATTCTAAAATTCAGATGATATTACTGGGGGGGGGGGGGGGGCTCTCTACAAAGGGTTGGAAAATTTTAAAATCTACCAAGAGTCTGGAAAATTGTAAAAAAAAAAAAAAAAAAAAAACAGTCAAAATGCACCAATGCACCATTTTGACAATAGATTGATAAAGAAACCAAATTTTAAAACTATACTAATCATGAGAACGGGTAAAAAGTGCAGAAAATTCACCAAAAATCATGAAAAAAATGTAAAAAACAGAGAGGTGAAAACGTATAAAAAATGTGAAAGAATTCGTTAAAAATCATAAAAAATTGCATAAAAAATATGCAGAAATGCGTAAAAAAAAAGTAGAAAATTGAATCAATATATTCAAAACATCATCAACAATTGAGTAAAAAATTAACAAAAACATGAAATGCAGAAAATTGACCAAAAAGCTGAAAAAATACTGAAAAATAGGTAAAAATTTGCCAAAAATGGTTAAAAGGTGCAGCAAAATTGATCAAAAGTTGTTGAAAATCACTAAAAATTGGGTGAAATTTTAACGAAAAAGAGTACAAAGTGCAGAAAATGGATCAAAATTCACCGAAAAATCACGATAAATTGTTAAAAAATCATTGAAAATTGGGTCAAAATTGGACAGATATGGCTTAAGAAGTAATGAAAATGTACCTAAATTCGTGAAAAAATGTACAAAAGTAAGTGAAAGTAGACCAAAACTCGTTACAAAATCACCGGAAATTGGGTAAAAATTTGATAAAAATTACTGAAAAGTGCAAAAAATTAATCTTTAATCGAGATACGAAGTTGACTGACAAACGGTAGATAATTTACTAAAAATCGTTGAAAATTCCTGAAAATAGGGTACAAATTTGACAAGAAAGGCTAAAAAAGAGCACAGAATTAATGCAGAAAGTTGAGTGCAAAATTTGCAAAATTCAATAAAAATCACCAAAAATTGGCTAAAACTTCGATACACTTGGGTAAAAAAAAGGCAAAAAATTATCAAAAATAATTGAAAATACGATAAAAATTTGATAAAAATAGAAAAAAAGTGCAGAAAATTGATCTAAAATCATGAAAAACTGCAGAAAATTGACCAACAAAATTCGTTAAAAAACATTGAAAATTGCATAATAAATGCACAGAAATGCGTAAAAAATTGCAGAAAATTGAATAAAAATAATCATTAAAACCACGAACAATTGAGTGAAAAATTGACAAAAATATGTTAGAAATGTAGAAAATTTACCAAAAAGCACAAAAACTAGGTGAAATTTCAACGAAAAAAGGTTAAAAGTGCAGAAAATTTATCAAAAAATAACGAAAAATGTAGAAAGTTGAGGCAAAAATTACCAAAATTTGATAAAAGTCTTCAAAAATTGGCTAAAACTTTGACGAAAATGACTACAAAGTGCAGAAAATTGATCAATATGTCGAAAAAATGTTGAAAAATGATCGAAATTCACAAAAAAAAATCGTCAAAAATCGCGGCAAAATATTAAAAAAGAATTGAAAATTGCAACAAAATATGCGAAAAATCGAGTCATGTTGCTGAAAATTGTGTAAAATTTTGACAAAAAAGAAGTAAAAAGTGCGGAAAACTGATTAACAATCACGAAAAAATGTAGAAAGTTGAGACAATAATCACCAAAATTCGATAAAAATCAACGAAAATTGGCTAAAACTTTGGTACACAAGGGTAAAAAAATGCTAAAAAAGTCATCAAAAATGAAAAAATATTGAAAAATGACAGGAAATTGAGTGAGAATTCGATAAAAATCGCAAAAAAGTGAGTAATATTGATCTACAATTATGAAAAACTGTGAAAAATTACTAAAATTTAATAAAAATCATCTAAAATTGGCAAAAACTTTAATACACAAGTGTAAAAAAATGCCAAAAAATTAACAAAAATGAAGAAAAAACGTAGAAAATATTTTAAAATTGAGTAAGAATTTGATAAAAATGAGAAAAAAATAAATAAAATTGACTTAAAATTATGAAAAACTGTACAAAAATCGACCAAAATTCGTTAAAACTCATTAAAATACGGGTAAAAATTTGATAAAAAGGGTAAAAAGTACATGAAATTGGTCAAAAATATCGAATAAATATTAAAAAAGAAGTGAAAATTGGGTAAAAATAAGTAAAAATTCGTTAAAAATCACTAAAAATGATGTAAAAATTGAATGAAAATGGCCACAAAGCGCAAAACATGATCGATAATGAAAAAATGTTGAAAAATAATCGAAAATTCACAAAAAAAAATCGTCAAAAATCATTGAAAATTTAGTAAAAAATGCAAAAAATCTAACAAAAATCACAAAAAACTGTCACAAGAGAATTGAAAATTGCCACAAAATATGCAAAAAATCGTTTCATGTTACTGAAAATTGTGTTAAATTTTGACCAAAAAAAAGTAAAAAGTTCCGAAAATTGTTCTAAAATCACGAAAAAATGTAGAAAATAGAGTGATAATTAGATCAAAAAAAAAAAAAATCGTTGAAATTCGCTGAAAAATGAACAAAAATTGGACAAAAATGGCTAGTCAAGTGGAGAAAATTAATCAAAAATAACGAAAAAAATGTTAAAAAAATAAAATGGAAAACTGAATAAAAATATGTGAAAAATCTTTAAAAACTACAGACATTTTGCTGAAAATTTGACAAAAATGGCTAAAAAGTGCGGATAATTGTTGTAAAGTGTCAAAAAAATATAAAAAATGAATCATAAATCACGAAAAAAAGTTGAAAGTTGTGCAAAAATTGACCAAAATTAATGAAAAATCGTTGAAAATTGGTTAAAAATTTGATACAGTACTAAACCTTGAAACGTAAAAAAAAAATTTCTTCCCCATTTCAACCTTCTAAAAACTAGTTTTCGTTGGCTATCACCTTTTTAATGAATGTAAAATCGTCATAAAATCAAATTAATAATTAGGTATGCTTGAAAATTAAATTTACAAAAAATGAAACTGTAAGTCGAATCTGTGGTTCTATTAGTACCCCAAATGCATTACATTATACTCTTCCTCTCATCAATTAATTGAAAATATCAGAAAAAGCAGTTCTATACGAAGCAAAATGACTCGTTTAAAAAATCCTCTGTTCCAGCTCACTTCCTCCTTCCTCGAAATGCGTATAAATTGTATCGTTTCATTGAACTGCCACCCCAACAAGTATCGAAAATGCACAATAAAACAGGGAGACATTTCATTCGAAGAAATGATAATACTATAAATGCATTATTTGACAATTAAACAAGACTCGAGGTATGGTAGAGGTGGGATCATCGCATCAAGCATATACCTCGCTCGGCACGTTAAACATCGCAAAATGGGCGAGTAATTTTAAAATTAACGTCACGATTATCATAAATGCTTTTTTTTTAGACTTCCGCGTTATATTTTCGCGTTTTTTCTTCACTCGGCGCGATAAAGTTATTACTATATTTTCAATCCCTTGGCCTTTTTTTTTCTTGCTGCGCTGCGTTTTCCTTCTCTACATACGCAACGACGATGACGATGACGACGAAAACAACAACAACAACAACGAAAACAGAATCGAAATACCCTCGCACTGGCAGTAAATTAAATTTACGACTAAGTAAAAATCGTTTACCACGGGTGTAATTCGAATCACGAATTTTGAAATAATGGAGCCTTTTGTCGAGCGCTAACGAAACGACGTATATTTTATTCGCGGCACATTGTTCGATTCAATGATACGTAAAATAATAGAAAGTTTTTTCGAACGAGAAAAAAAAAATAATAATAATAAAATGGCGCTTGTTTTGATATGGTTAAAAATAGTAATTCGTTTTTAGCCCAACCCTACAGTGCGGTGGTTCTTTTTTTCAATATTTTTTCCTGCGTCATATAGGTAGTTAGGTAGGTATAAGCACTAAAAGGTATAGGTAGGTAGGTATACACCCAATCGTCGTATAGAATTTCAAATTTACTAGCACTTCATCCCTCTTCACCTTTTTACCTTTTTAATCGAAACATTTAAAACTTTGCGTATGCCATTATAATTAGTCATTCGTATTTAGTAGATTTACGGTTTGGAAAATTTCGTAAGGCGTTTTTAACTACAGTTCTTTTTTTTTTTTCCTTTTTCTTTTTCTTTACCTATTTATTCCACTTTGGCTGGATATTGAAAATAAATAAGTGTGCGAGAGGTAACACGTTCGCTGTAACGAAAAGTATACCCTGGTGGTAACCTTAATATAGGTAATTTATTTAAAATGAAAGAAAAAACTTATGCGTTCGTTAATAGTTTTTAACACGAAATGTTAATATTGACTTTGTAGCCGGTTATTATCGAACAACGTTTATATGTATAATACGAATATAGTGGCTACCATTCCGAGTTCGCATGTTTTTTAAAATAAACTCAAAAGCCGCGTTTAATATTTAATTTTTGCCCAGTTGGTTAAAGCTTCGACTAGAGCTTACTTTTTTTTTTTTTTCAACGTTAAAAATCGAATCTAAAATAGACCTAAGCTTATTTTATTACGCGACCCTTTGCCTCGTCTTGTGGTATCTTGATAAAAAAAAAAAAAAACACCTACGCGTAAGCTCGATGCACGATTCGAATGTACCTACTCATATTTTTATATAAAGAAATTCAAACGACACGATAAACTTTAAGACACGTTTTTTCCTCATTCATTCTTCCCTACCTTCTTCTCCTCGAATTGAACTGCTGAAAGTGTACATGAGGCAATTTCTAACCTGATTTTCCATGTCATATTGCAAAATGAAAACTAAATCATTACCGACTATCACCCCATAGCCAATGGATGGCGAGTTTTGGGGTCCGAGAAAATCATTTAGACCATTTTCGCTCATGTCAGCTACTTATTCCTGGTTATTTATTTTTTATTTTATTTTTTTTCCCAAAAGTAAAAATAATCTGCTCAGCTCGATACGGACCAAAAAATCGATCAAATTTGGGCGATAGGTTTAAGATTGGCAACGGATTTAATATTTTTGAGTGAGAATCACGTTGAGGTAAAATTCAGTTATACCAACATTTGGGACAGGAGGGGAGGTGCTGAGGGGCAAAAATCACTAAATTTGTTCCTTTTTTAATGCCAATAGATAGAGAATCAAAAGCTGTATCACAAATCCAAAAATCAAGCTCGTAGGTTAATTAGGAGGAGAGAGGTGAAGGGAGTACTCTCTTTCTTTTGACCGAGAATAGGTGTTCACTGTCTTATCTCCCCTTCAAATTAAGCTAGGATGTTGAAATTTGGTATGTAGACTTTTTAGGGGATATAGATGTGCTTTGAGGGGGGGGGGGATCAATTTTTCAAACCCATTGCAGCTCCTTACAGTCCCGAAAAAAGTGGTTTGTTGAGCTGCACTTCTCATTTTTTTTGAGTTTGTTCCACACATACCACCCTTTCTAATTGAGCTAGGAGGCTGAAATCTGGCTTGCGAAAAAAAGATTTAGTAAAGTTCGCAGATGTATCTTTTGGTGGTTTCAAATTTTCTGCCCCATTACACCCCCTCATAGTACCGAAAAAGCAGTTTTGTTGGGCGATTTTTTCCTATTTTTTGTGTTTATCCCAAGCATATCTCACCTTCAAATTGAGCTAGGAGGTTGAAATTTAGGGTATAAATTTAGTAAAGGATCCGGATGTGTTTTTTTGCAAGTTTCAACGTTTTTCATTCTCATTACAGCCTTTCCAAGTTACGAAAAAGTGGTTTTTTGTTGAGTATTTTGCATTTTTAGCCTGATTTTGTATCATATTGCCAATGAAAGCCAGGCTATTAACGTCTATCGACCAACGCCGGATGAGGGGAGAGGGGGTGGGTCAAAAAAATTCATTTTGGGATCCTAGAAGACCATTAAAACGATTTTTAGCCACGTCAGATATTTATTTTTATTATATTCCCCCCCCCCAATGTTGAAACCGTTCACTCCTCTCGATACCGACCAAAATCGCTCCAATTCGGTCAAATTAGATACATATGAGTGTAGATGAACTTGGGTTAAAATTCAATTATGCCCCAATTTGGGGGGAGGGGATGTTGTGGGGTCAAAAA
Source organism: Ferrisia virgata (assembly GCA_900060175.1). NCBI lineage: Eukaryota > Metazoa > Arthropoda > Insecta > Hemiptera > Pseudococcidae > Ferrisia > Ferrisia virgata. Next base: position 28,091 of record FIZR01000294.1, on the reverse strand, counting down.
CGCAAAAATTATCCCTTTTTAAGCCAATTGTTAGAGAATCAAAAGTTGTATAACGTATCCAAAAATCAACCTCCTAAGCCAATTAGGAGGGAGATATGGGAGGAGGAGTTCCCTTTTGACCTTGAAAAATGGTTGTTCTTCCCCTATCTCTTCATCAAATTGAGCTAGGAAGTTGAAATTTGTTATGCACATTTAGTTGGGTCCCTTACATGTGCCTTTTTGGGGGTTTCGACCTTTCAATCTCTTTACACCTTCTCAAAGCTCCAAAAAATTGTTTTTTAGTTTGTTGTGTTTGCCCAAACATATCTCCCTTCCAAATTGAGCTCGGACGTTGAAATTTGGGATATAGATTTAATAAGGGTTCTAGATGTACTTTTTGTAGGTTTCAATGTTACAGCCTCAGTACACCCCCTCACAGCCCTGAAAAAGTGGTTTCTTGGGCGGGTTTTCTCATTGTTGAGTTTGTCCCACACATATCTTCCCACCTAAATTGAACTAGGAAGTTGAAATTTGGGTTGTAGGGGTTCTAGTTGTGCCTTTTGAAGGTTTCAGTGTTTCAATCTCCTAACATCCCCTCACAGCACCGCAAAAATGGTTTCTGGGGGGGGGGTTCTTGTTTGTGGTGTTTATTTCGCGTATATGCTCCCCCCCCTCCAAATTGAACAGAGAGGTTGAAACTTGGTATGTAGATTTAGTAGTTGGCTGAAATGTGCCTTTTCGGAATTCCAGATATTCTTTCTAATATCTACCTTTATCCCTACCACTATTGAAGAAAAAACATCCCAGAGGGTATCTTTTTTTACCCATGAATGGAAAATTCGCCTATTCTCTTATTTTTAAGAAAATCGAGCTAAAAGTTCCTCATAAACATACAATTGTACACTGACGACGACGATGATACCTATACACTGACATAACAAACGCACAGTAAGAATCGATGACCCTTTAATCATTCAATTACTACGAGATAACCTCGTCTTTGGTACGATGATTTTGCGAGAACTAGTTCATCGTCGAATTCGTCTGTACGAGTATAAGTATAATAACGCGTATCGTAGCATTGGTTAAATTAATATTTGATATTTGTACGAAGACGAAGCCCCTCGAGAGGAGCTGGCTAGCTGTATACACTATATCAGCGTACATCTAACAAGTAAACATTTAATATCATGTAGTTGTAGTGTACCTAGGCATCTAGATTATATCAAACAATATTTATCGAAGGCTGATATTTAGCACTGGATAGGTTTATAGCCGCGGCTGCTCGATGCGAAGGGGCGGGCTAGCAGCGGCGGTGTACTTTATAATTTTAAATATTCACTTGCGCCGACACTTCAAAGTGTTGTGTGCACGGCCATCTATTCTAGTTAATTATTATTTGGAATGTTCTTTGTATTAGGAATGTGCTGTAGATATAGTACCTAGGTAGTATCTTCCACGTATACGTAGACGTAGACGAAAAACGATACCTCTCTTCAAGTCTGTATCTTACGTGCGTATATGTAGTAGTATTGAGATGCGCTCGAGTGATGCCTTGGCACCTTATACTCGGGAGTACGTGCTTTCAACGCGCCCCCTTCGGTCTCCGCGTATTTTCAAAGCTTAAAGGGGTAATTATGGATGTGTGTATGTGCGAGGAGATTTACACGAAAATATTATTTATATTATTTGTGTATACTTATATCATTGTTGCATCGGTCCACGTTTAACAAACGAATTGAAATAGATCAAAAAGATTTCGTCGATTGTCATGCCTTGTGAGAATGAAGCCTGAAGCGTGTGATAAAATGATAGAGATCAGTTGCCGCGATAATGATAAATAAAAGGAATGAAGAAAATTGATAGTGATTTAAAAATTTCCCAAATATAATTATTTATTATTCAAATGCTTGCTTTAATTCAAGTTGAAGAAGTTGGAGAAAAAAAAACAAAAGGTATTATTACTTGAAAAGGTACCTCTAGAGTGGGTCGAATTTTTGCTCTTTTTTTTTTGTAAATCCACAATAGATGAGTAATAACTTCAAAGCGATGAGGTAAACATTTTTTGACCTCAAATGAATTTTGTCACTACAAAGAAAACCTCCTTTTCTCCTTCAACCACTTATTGGCAAAGCTTTTCAAACACCCTAAGTTCATTATATGTTTTTATGGTATCCCCCATCCCTTGAGTTAATACTAATCTTGATATATTTAAAATGATTTTGGAGATGTCTCCTAATTTTGATACAATTCGTATGTTTTCAGGTATCTCCCTTGCGTTGGTATCAATTTCCATACAGTTGGTATATTTTGAGGTATCTCCTCATTGGCTTAGTACTAATTAGATACATTTTGTATGTTTTTTAGGTATCTCCCCAGTAGGTTGGTACCAGTTTTGATACATTTTATAAGTTTCTTGGTACCTCCCCAGTGAGTTGGTATTAACAGTTGGTATATTTTAAGGTATCTCCTGATTGGCTTAGTACTAATTTAGATACATTTTGTATGCTTTTTAGGCTATCTCCCCAGTAGGTTGGTACCAGTTTTGATACAGTTTATATGTTTCTTGGTAAATCCTCGTTGGGTTGGTATTAATTTTGATACATTATGTATGTTTTTTTAGGTACCTCCCCAGTGGGTTGGTACCAGTTTTTAAACAGTTTATAAGTTTTTTGGTACCTCCTCGTTGGGTTGGTATTAACAGTTGGTATATTTTGAGGTGTCTCCTCATTGACTTAGTACTAGTTTTGATACAGTCCGTATGTTAATAGGTATCTCCTCCTTGGGTTGGACTAATTTTGACACAGTCGGTATGTTTTCAAGTATCTCCCAATTAGGTTAGTACTAATTTCAATACAGTTTATGTTTTTAGGTATCTCCTCATTGAGTTAATTCTAATTTTGATACATTTTGTACATTATTAGGTCTTTCTTCATTCGCTTTAAACTGATTTTAATACAATTTGTATATTTTCAGGTATCTCTTCATTCACTTAGTACCAGTTTTGATACAGATTGTATGTTTTTTAGGTATCTCCCCAATGGGTTGGTACCAGTTTTGATACAGTTTATATACTTTTAAGAACCTCCTCGTTGGGCCAGTACTAATTTTGATACAGTCTGTATGTTTTCAGTCATCACTCAATTAGGGTTGGATCTAATTTCAATACAGTTTGTATGTTTTTAGGTATCTCCCCGTTGAGTTGGTACTAATTTTGATATAGTTGGTATATTTTGAGGTATCTCCTCATTGGCTTAGTACTACTTTTTATACAGTTTGTATGTTTTCAAGTATCCCTCCTTGCATTGGTACTAATTTAGATACATTTTGTATTTTTTAGGTACCTCCCCAATGCGTTGGTACCAGTTTTAATACAGTTTGTATGTTTTTAGGTATCTCCTCGTTGGGTTGATTCTAATTTTGATACAGTCGGTATGTTTTTAGGTATCTCGCAATTAGGTTGGTACTAATTTCAATACAGTTTCTATTTTTTTCAGTGTCTCTACAATTTGTATGTTTTTAGGTATCCCCTTCTTGAGTTGGTACAAATTTTGGTACAATCTGTATGTTTTAAGGCACCTCCTTGTAAAGTTGGTACTAATTTTGATACAGTCTGTATGTTTTTGGGTTCCTCCCAATTTGATTGATACTACTTTCAATACAGTTCATGTTTTTAGGTATCTTCTCATTCAGTTGGTACTAATTTTGAAAGATATTGTACATTTTTAGATACCTCTTCAATAGGTTAAACTAATTTCAATAGAGTTGGTACATTTTGAGGTATCTATTCATTGGCTTAGTACTAGTTTTGATGCAACCTGTATGATTTTTGGTATTTTTCCATTGAGTTGGTACTAATACTGTTATATTTTGTACAGTTATTGCTATATCTACATTAGGTTTGTACTAATTTCAATACATTTTGTAAATTTTTAGGTATCTCTCTGTTGAGTTAGTACTAATTTTGATATTGTTTGTGAGTTTTTACATATCTACTTGTTGATTTGGTACTAATTTTGATACAGTATGTACGTTTGATTGGTACTAATTGATATATGTTGTACGTTTTTAAGTATCTCCTCATTTTTGTGTATTTTTAGGTGTCTCTGTATCAGGTTTGTACTAATTTTAATACAGTTTGTGTTTTTTTACACATCTCCTTATTGAGTTGGTACTAGTTTTGATACTTTCTGTATGTTTTTAGGCATCTCTTCGTGGAATTGGTACTAATTTTGACGCATTTTGTACATTTTTAGCTATCCCTCCCTCGAGTTGGTACCAATTTTGATACAGTTTGTATGTTTTTAGGTATCTCTCTATTGGGTTGGTGCTTACCCATTGTTTTTTTGGGAAATCTGCCCACAGCAAGGTTACAGTAGTTGCAGAATAACTCCAAAGTGATTTGATAAACATTTTACTTCTTCAATTCAATTTTTTCGACTCGCAAAATTGACTTGAACGTTTGAAAATTCTCAAAAAAAAAAAAATCAAAAATCTTCATCCAAATATTAAAACAAAGATTGAAAACTTTTTGGAGAAAAGAGCTCTCTGACAAAATACTAAAATTTCCAGACCTAGAATTTTACAAAAGTAACACAATCCCGTTATCATCAATTAGAAAATGTACTTACTTAAATTTTGACAAAATGGATGGCAGGTGCTGTTCCTAACGTCCAACTTGGAATATTTTCATACGTTGATGAGCTGAAAACACAAAGATATCATTTTTAGTTCACAATGCTTTATTTTGTTAGTTTTTTTTTTTTTTTTTTTTATCAAATGAGCTATTTTTTGCTCGGGACAAAATCATGTTGGAGAATATTTACCCATCATTTTTACCCAGCAATATAATAAGAGGCGACCAAACTTTTTCCACTTTCAAAAACCAGCAGTGTAACAATACTCAGCTTTTGAGAATGGAGAGGTGAGAAAAGGGGAGGGGATTTGCTTGAAATATGTCTTGAAAGTAAAATTTTGAACGTTAGGGTTAGAAAATTGGCATTTTGACAAATTTCTAAGCTCTAAATACTGAGAGGGGTTGTTAATTCCCTCTTTCACACCATTATCAAGAACTTATACAAAAAATTCAATTCATTTGAGATATTAACTAGATTATTTTCAAAAAAATATTGCAATTTTAAATGAGGGACTTTAATTTTAAAAAAGGTGCACTTCAAACATGAATGGCAGTGAACAAATGAACGGAAGAAATGATAGTTGATTTTTTTATTCGAATACAGTGCATAACATGCCAACAAATTACATATATCTAATCTACAATAAGAAAGACCTCGATTGGTACAATAGATAATCGTCTTCATTATTAAACGTAAAAAAAAAAATATCTCCGATCTTGTCGTGTAAATATGTCTGAAGCAATAATTACGAAATATTGACTCTACATAAATGTAATACTGTAACTGGAATCGTTTCATTGAAGACTTTTCTATTTCACGTATAATTAAATGATTCATCAAATGATTTATTCAATGGTAAATCTATAACTAAGTATACACCGATTTTTATATCTCACACTTACTTCGAACAAGGTAATACATTTTTGATATTTTCATTATTCAACTTATCAACAAACTGACCAAATGACCATCTGATTAAGAACAGATAAGCGTGCTTATGGCTCGGTCGTGTACATTAAATTTTAGATGATGTATACCTCTTTACCTACATTACCTACGTATACATGAAACGACTCTATATACCTAGTATAAGGTCGAAATGACCATTTGGTAATTTAATCGATAGACATGGGGTCAGAACGATTGTACAGGACTGCGAGTTGCCGCATGATTTATGATTGTGCGATCCAGTTCGTTCGTGATTAACTAGTTCGGTTAATTTGTATTGATCGGTGAAGGGTCTCTAAGTGTTTGGAATAGTTTTGATGTTGGTATTTTTAAGCTATATTGCGAGTGTCTGTATAGGTGCTGGCGTACACGAGTGTGGGAGTGGTAGGTCTAGGTATCATATGCAAGAGTCCAGAGGAATGAATTGATTTGTCAGTATATTTCGTCAGAGTGTTTTTTTTTTCGACATCCTCGACTCATATAAGAGAATATAAATGACCAAATGGTAAAATTGAACCAAAAGTTGGGCATGGTTAAGATCGACAATTTTTAGCCTGATTTTCTATGTCATTATTGTCAAAAAAACCAAGCTATTAATCCCTATTGGATCCTAGAAAAACATTAGGACTCGACTAAAATTGCGCAAAATTTGCACAGTCAGCTCACACATGTGGATGAAGATGATCTTAGGTCAAAATTGAGTTGCGTTCAAATTAAAAAGAGGAAAAAACGGCGAGTTGAGGGGTAAAAATCGCAAAAATTATATTAATTTTGGAACCACTTGATAGACAATCGAAAATTGTACAAAATAACCGCAGCCCCTAGGGGGGCTAGTCTAAACATCTCCTTGAGGCCAAAAAACTCGAAAAATGTTTCACATTTATGCTGATCTTTTTCCTTAATACTCCTGAAAATGCACTTTTTGATTGTTGGAAAAGCCTATTTTTTCAAAATATTTTGCCCTCGATTCGCTCGGACACACAATTACATTTTTTTAATCTAAATTCAGACGCCAAAAATAGTTACACAGAAAAAGTGAACACTCTCTCTCCTTTGAACCATTCCTCGCTACACCATTGAGAACAACCGAAAATCAACCTTCTAAGTCAATTTGGAGAGGAGATATTTCAGATTTCCCTTGTTTTAAACTGTAAAAAGTCGATTTCTCGCATAAATCTCCTCCTCCCCTCTCCTCGTGTAATGGATGTTTTTTGTTATTTGATGAGTTTGTCCTCCTCGTATCTCTCGTCTAAATTAAGTTAAGACTGAAATTTGGTATACAGATTTAGTAGATATCCTGGATGTGCCTATAAAGGAACATTTTATGAAAATCAGGCTGAAAAAGCAACGTAATGCGAAACATTTTTAAATAATTTCAAGTTTTACATTCTTCTACGTGAACGAGCACATTGCACAAGCTAACCAAGAACGTCCTCACCCAGCTCATCCATTTTTACCACCTCTCAATGCTACCATGTAAACTTCATTTTCTCCACTCGGTGCACTCGCGCCAAAACTTTGCTTTATTACAAAGCTGACAATTCAAATAAATTGAAAACACCAATACTTTATTGTTCGCTCCTTTGTCGGGCCCTCCAATATACCGCCATTTACGAAACAAATACCAATAAATTTGATTTTTCAATTGTTTTGAAAGACTGTATCACACTGCGTTCTACGTATAGACATAGAACGATATATACAGTACGTCTATTTACGCCTTAGCGATGATTCATATCTGCCAAACGCTTGCCGATATCATAAATACAATACAGCTCGACCGACATCGACACGACGCAATGTACCTTGAGTATACAAAAAAAAAATCTATACTCGAAAATATGTACATATGTAATTTAAATGCGCCGTATGTACTTATATTTGAAAACAACGTGCGTGAGATCAACGTGAAAGGGAAGAAGACAACAGAAACAAAATACCTAGTACTATACCTACAAACATAGGAAGAAGTGTGAAGCCAGCATAGATTTAATTTTTGTTTCATCTGCGAGTTTCGAGTTCGATTTAACCACATTATTCAACACAATAATCGCACCAGTCAATCGATTTAATGTGTTGGAAGGAGGAGGATCTCTCAGATTTTGATTAACATTTGTATAGGTAGAGGCAATTGTAGGTATACGTCTTTTTTATGTTTACGTAAGAAAACAAAAAAAAAAAAAAATGCATCGCAATGCCTTACTTTTGGAGGTTAATTTCCCTAAAGTAAAGGAGATATACGAATTTTTCATTCATATAAAAAAAAAGATACAGAGTGCAGGAAGATATTGGAATACTAATTATGTATCTGAAACTCCAAAAAGTCGCGTTTAGGATAATTACTAAATTTACAAACTAAATTTCAACTTCCTAACATAATTTGGAGGGGAGATACGCGTGAGACAAACTCCAAACATAGGGGGAATTAGACAATGGACAAATTTGAAAAATAATGGATGATCAAACCCAAACCCAACCAAACCAAAGCCATTTTCCTGGACCTATGAGAAAGTGCAATGAGGCAAAAAAGATCAAACTCCTCTACAAAAGAAGAAGTTCAGGACATAAACTACACCTACACGCCAATTTCAGCCCTTTAGCTTAATTTGGTCGTGAAAGGGGAGGGGGGTAGTCGATAAACTGACTTCTCAAGATCAAAAAGGTGAAAAACACCATACCTCCCCTCACAATCAACGTAGGATTGCCATTTTCGAAAGGGGAGCAAGAGGTCTGATAAGTTGAAATCACCAAAAAGCACATCTAACATCTCTGCTGAATTTACATTGAAAATTTCAACCACGCAGATCAATTTGGAGGGAAGATATGCGAGGAGTAAACTCCAAAAATGAAGAAAAAACGACCAAAAAACCACTTTCCCGGAACTGACAGGAGGCGGAATGAGGCTAAAAAGTTTAAATCCCAACCAGTTTAATTTGGAGGGGAGATATGCGTGCGACAAATTCAAAATGAAGAAAAATCATCCAAAAAACCACGTTTCCGTGGCTAAGGTGGAGCGAAGGGGTGTAAAAGAGCTGAAAAGTTGAAATCTGTAAAAGGCATATTTACGACCACTTTCAAATGTACACACCAAATTTCAACTCCCATTCTCAATTTGGAGGCGAAGTGAGACCCGCGGGACACAGACTACAAAATAAGAAAAATCACCCAAAAACCACTTCTCTGGAGATGTGAGGAAGGGGTGCAAGGAGCTGAAAAGTTGAAATCCGCAAAAGGTACATTTCAACCCACCCCCCATGCACAATTTGAAGAGGAGATATGCGGCGGACGAACTCAAAAAATTAGGAAAAAATTTTAAAATGCTCCAGAACAGTTGAAGATAAACTTTTCCTAGCCCATCTCAAGCAATTTCGAAGGATTGAATTGGTTTTTACGGAATTTCCTACCGGATAGTTATAAAATGTACTTTTGGCCCTGTTATATTGAATAGAAAAATTAACAACGCTTTAGCCCCCCCCCCCTTATATGGGGCTCTTGCTAAATCCAAACGATAAATTTCAACCTACGAGATTAATTTAAAGAGGAAATAAGCTTGAGACAGATTCAAAAAATAAAAAAATTAAAAACTAATTTTTTGTGACGGGGGGAGGGGGAGAGGTGCAAAATCTACAGGCCAAATTTCAGTACCCCCACCTATGCTCAATTTGGAGGGGAGATATATGGAGGATAAACTGAAAAAGTAAGAAAAACGTCCAAAAAACCACCTTTCCGAAGCAGTAAGGGGATGCAAAAGGGCTGTTGAAAAGCTGATTACCTCTACAAAATCTACAAGCCGAATTTCAATCTCTTTGCTCAATTTGAAAGGAAGATGTGCGTGCGACAAAAAAAAAGGAAAAACCGCCCAAAAACCAGATTTTTTAGGGCTGCAAGAGGGGTGTAAGGAAGCCGAAAAATTAAAAGCCTCAAAAAGGTACATCTAGAATTTCTAATAAATCTACAAGCCAGATTTCAATTTCCCAACTCAATGGAGGGTGCGGGGAGTAGGGAGAAGATGTGTGTGAGACAGCTTTTCTAAGATCAGAGCTGGGACCCCCCTCCCTCCACACTACACAATATTTTCCTCCTTAGTGACCTAAGATACTGATTTTTTTATATATTATAAAATTTTTGATTTTGTATCAATTGGTTCTAAAACGAATAATTTTTTTCATTTTACCCCTTCAGCACCCCTTCTCTAAAATTGGAGCAAAACTGAATTTTGGCCAAAGGTTATTCTCGTTCAAAAATATCAAAATTTATCTCCAATCCAAGTATATTGTCCAAATTTGATAGCTTTTGGTAGGTATCGAATTGATCAAATGATTTTTAGTTTCAGGGGAAAAAAATAAACAAAAAAACAATAGGTATATAATAATCATTAAATAACCTCAAACTAACGTGGTAAAAAAATTTCAACCCTCAAAGTTCAAATTTACCCTATCCAACAGAAGCTCAAAGCTAAAAAAATACCAAAAATTTAAAAAAATTGTAAAAAAAAATTTAGAAAAATTTTATTAAAAACAGGTTAGATACTGTTATTTGTACGTAAAATAATCAACAACGAAAACTTTTCATCCTTCCCCTGCTTTCAAGGGAGGCCAGAAAAACGTTATTTTTCATATTTTTTGAAATATTTTAAAATAATTTGAGAAAAATTCGGTTTTGAAAAAATTTCAAATGAAATGAGTGTAATGCAGTGTTTTTACCTCAACAAGACCATTTTCAGCGATTCTTCTTCTCCTTTACTTTTCCTACTAGTTCGTGAATATCTTCATTTTATAAGAAATAGGTATGTTGTTTCCTTTAATTTCTTATTTTTCCAAAAAAAAAAAAAATCAGTAGAAGTAAAAAAAAGGCTTCTGATGACTTGAATGCATCAAATAGGCTATACTACATCTATTTTAATTAAAATTTTTTCAAAATCGATTTTTTTCAAATTGTTTTAAAATATTTCAAAAAGTGTGAAAAATTACGTTTTTTTTGGTCTTCGCCAAAAAAAAAGACGAGAAATCGTAGTTGATTATTTTGCGAATAAAAAATAAACGATACTAAACACATTTTTAATAAAATTTTTTTTACAATTTTCGGTATTTTTTTTTTAGCTTTGAGCTTTCGCTGCGGAGGGTAAATTTGAACTTCGAGAGCTGATATTTTCACTACGTTAATTTGAAATCATTTGACGACTATTAAATCCTACCAATTGTGAATTTTCCATAATTTGCAAAAATCAGTCCATCCTAGTAAGTAGGTAGAGGTACATAACATGTTCAAAAATGGTCTCAATAATGATCTTCTAGGACCCCAAAAAACAGATTTCGTTCATACTTCTCCCTCTAACCCGCAATAGGTTGATGGTCTATATAATAGGCTGATTTTCATTGGCAATATGACTCAGAAAATCAGTCTAATAACCAATTTACGATTAGGTACTCCGGGTAATCATTATTAAAACACCATATTCACACGGTTTGCGTGAATTTTGTCGAAAGGTTACAAGCCCTTCTGATACATTAGCAGGCGACTGACTAAATACAACTATAAAAAGGTTCTGGTGGTTTAACATAAGCAAAGATTTTATAGGTATTAGATAATTAATAATGATTAATAACAAAATTAAAAGTAAAAGAAACAAAAAAAAAAACAACGCATTTATTATAAGGGGATAAATTCATTAAAAACTTTTCCCTCTTACTTATACTATATAAGACATTTCCGAAGACCGTAGAGAAAAAAAAAATTAACTATCGATTAATCAAAATTTTCAAACACTTTCTTCGAAAGGAGTTTTTTAATTGACGAGGTGGTAATTTTTTTTTTTTTATTTTCGTTGACTTTGCAGCATCACGATATAAGACCTTTTATTATTTCTACCATCATTATTTTCCAACTTTACTGACGTATTTTTTTTGACTAATGGTATTTTCTAGTACACGTTATGACCTAATTTTTTTCCTCGTCGGAATATTACAGCTCCATGTTATACACGAGTTTTGATCGAACTTGGTAAAATGCTACATCGATGTCATTTCGACTATAAACCAATCATCAGACATAATATGTAAAAGGGATGAATTTGAGGGATACGTGTGTGTATGTTTTAAAAGGTTCTTCGACATTGGCATGACGTTGATGAAGGTTGTACATATGTAGATGTGAAAAGATGAAATTTAAAATGACACTTTGACAAGTTATTATACCCTGTAAGAAGAAAGAAAGGTGTACGCGATATTTGTGTACTAATGTACATTTCCACTCGACTGCGAGATTCTGCCCAGCCTTCTTCACCTTACCCGTCACCCTGTTTCGGGCAAGAATTTACTTCTATACGTATAAATATGGCGACCCAGGCGGACGGTGGCGAATCGTGACTAAACGTCATATCGTTTCGAATACGGATCACATTACATTACACAGCTGCCAGCAAACGCCCGAAGAATACTCCTACCTGTTGCAAAGGTTCTTCTAACCGGGGTCCTTAGCCAAGTGCAAAAATTCCTCACCAAGGCTATACACATACTGTATACTTTAAACAAACAACGTGTATTATTAACTGGCGGCCGCTCAGCGGTAGTAGTGGGTATCTATGTCATCGGGAGAAAAAAATAAGAAGAAAAACGATGACGATATTGAAGAGTGAAATTGCCGACAAAACGCCACAACCGTAGTATCATCCATCGCGTATGGTATTGTCAAAGATAAACGCTGCTGCCAGAGAGTTTGGAAAAGAGAGAAGAAAAAAAAAGCCGCCAACAAAGGATCCGGTGACTGGAAACATTGGTCATTGATTCTTGTTTACAATTTGCTATTAACAAGATTAACGGCCGACCGCTCGCTGAGCTTGTATAGATCTCACTCTGTTTCTCGCTTGTTCTCGACTATTCTTAGGCTTCGGCATTATTGCTAAGGGTGTATATTTTTGTCCCTCTCTTCTCGCCTGGTACGAAAATCATCCCTACGAGTCGGCATTTTACCGCCTTCGTCAAAAAGATCGCCGGTCGAGACAACGTTGACACATTGTCAAGTGGAAGTGTTTTTACCTGTGTTACGTGAAAAGAAGGTTATCGTAATATGCCTGTCTATGGGGCGCGTGAAGAAGTAAACCGCGTGAGCAGGAAGCTGCACGGTGCAATTTTTTTTCACACCCCCCCTCCCCTTCCTAGACGTTTTGCTTCGATCCTTCGGTCTTTGTTTTTCGCCCAATTTGTTGTTCCACCACGTATACGGTGTCTATATGTGTCTCTGTATGCGTTGTTGTTGTTGTTGTATACCTAACGCTAACCTATACCTATTTACGCGATTTGTAACATACACGCTGAGCTAATTTAGCTGTAATACGCGAAACCTGTAATTTTAAACGTGTTTACAGAAATTCCTCCGGTGTCTTTGATATTCACCGCGTCGCGTCCCGCCTGCCTAGTCGACTGTAGTCATTTTAATGTATCTACGCAGCGTAGTATTTGAACGTAGGCAATATGCATTGTGCGATGTGTGTATTTGAGTTTGGGTATCGTTATGGTCCTGTAATGGTAATTTTACTACCTATATCTACATATTATGTAGTAGTATGCGTCTACAATGTAAAAAATGACAACCGATTACCCATCCCCGGGTAATAGTCGAGGCGATAATAATATGTGTAAAGACGGTTTTTTCTAAAGGTTTAGATCAAAAGATACAAAAAAGCTAGACAAATGGAAACTTGACTTGAAAAAAAAAAATACGAGTGGAATATTTTACTCATACGAGTGGAATATTACAATCATGAAAATTGAGGATAGAAAGGGTTCTACGAGGTTAAACAGTTGAAACCCCTAAAAAGGCACATCTAGAGCACCTTCAATGACTGTACATACCTAATTTCAACTTCCTAGTCCAATTTGAAGGGGAATTATGCGAGGAACAAACTCTAAAAATTCAAAACATCGACCAAAAAACCACATATTTATGGCTACGAGGGGGGTGCAATGTGACTGAAAAGTCGAGATCCACAAAAAGCATATCTAGAGTATCTACTAAATGTACAGAGCATATTTCAGCTTCCTAGCTTTATTTGGAGGAGAGTTATGCAAGAAAAAAAACGCAAAAAATAATAAGAAAAAAGCGACCGCAAAAGCACATACTTACGGTGGGGGTGGGGTGGGAGGGGGTACAATGGACCTGAAAATTCAACACAGCTCAAAAGATACATATAGCGTCCCTTCTAAATACACGTACAAAATTTCAAATTACTGCTCAATTTGATGGGCAGATAGGAGAGGAATATCCCTTTTTCAAGGTAGAAAAGAGTGAAAACCCCTCATATCTCCCCTCCTAATTGACATAGGAGGTTGATTTTTGGATATGTTAAGCAAGTTTGGATTCTCTATCGATTGGTTCAAGATAGAAAAATTTATGTGTTTTTGGCCCTCCTGTACCCCCCTCCCCTAATATGGGGCAAAACTGAATTTTGACCCGAGGTCATTTCTACTCATATATATCTAATCCACCACCAAACTGAGCCGATTGACCGAATTGGAGCATTTTTGGTCGGTATCGAGCAGAGTAAATGATTTTAATGTTGAGGAAAAAAATAAAAATAAATATCTGACATGGCCAAAAATTGTCTTAACGGTCTTCTAGGGCCCAAAAATGGATTTTGTCGGCATCCCCCCCTCACTCACACCCGTTGGTCAATATAATATAATAGCCGCGTCTTCGTTGACAATATGACATAGAAAATCAAGCTAAAAAGGAGCGAAGGAGCTGAAACCCTCAAAAGGCACATGTAGGATCCAAATTGAGGTCATGGAAAATAAACAAAATTTAAGATAAGTTTTTTGCCAAAACTAATGAACGTATTTTGAGCCGGAAATAATGTAGCATCGAAGCACTCATCCTGGAAAGTGAGTGAAAAAAGGGCCGCATGGATGCAAAATAATAAGAATTGTGAAAAAATTAGGAAAATTCAAGACACAGCACCGTATATATAGAATTGAAAAATTACAAGGCCAAGAGAGGGTGGGGGAACACTGATAACTCAATATGATATGTCTGTAATATGCAGCCAATAAATAAATGGAATGAGTATTTCAATTGTTTTTAGGAGTACGACACATTTTCACTGATTTGTCGAATTTATTTCGTGATTTTTGGGTCAATTTTCTGATTTTTTACCCGTTTTTATCAATTTTTTCACTCATCCATTTTTCAACATCAATTTGGCAATTCTGTTTCATATTTTTGATCAATTTTCATATAATTTTCAACATATTTTCAAGATTTTTAATAATTTTTTGACAATTTTCAAAATTTTTTTCATTATTTTAGATCAATTTTTTCCTCTTTATCAGCAATTTTGACAAATTTTTAAGCATTTATTAACATTTTTATGTAACTTTTGAAAAATTTTCCTAGCTTTTACTAATTTTTATCAAATTTTTCAGCCAATTTTTAATTATTTTTTATCAAATTTTTCACTTATTTTATCAACACTTTTTCATGATTTATATCAATTTTTGTTGATTATTAACAACTTATTTCATATTTTTGGTCAATTTTCAAATATCTTTCAATCTTCTAAGTGATTTATGATTTTCACTCATTTTTTAACATTTTTTGTGATTTCTTATGAATTTTTGAACGATTTTTTTCATATTTTTATTAAATTTTTACCCAATTCTCAACACATTTTGGTGTTATTTTTAATCAATTTTCGAACGATTATTTCCACATTTAAAGTCAGTTTTCACTCAATTCTCAACGGTTTTTCGTCATTTTTAATTAATTATTGTTCACTTTTTACCCATTTTTGTCAATTTGGTAATCCAATTTTCACTTATTTCAATAATTTTAGATCAATTTTCGATGTTTTTTAGCGATTTTTTTTTTCATATTTTACAGCTTTTTTACGTGACATTTGAACAATTTTCAGACATTTTTTATGTCATTTCGTAAATTTTTTTAATAAATTTCTGATGATTTTTTTCATGTTTTAAGTTGATTTTCACATATTTTTACCCATTTTAGTCAAATTTTTACGCAATATTCAAAGATTTTTAACGATTTTAACGTTTTTTTCGTAATATTTGATCAATTCTTTATACTTTTCAACTATTTTTGTCAAATTTTTACTGTTTAATGATTTTTGGCAAATTTTTGAATTTTTGATTATTTTTCAACATCATTTCGTAATTTTTGATCACTTTTGTATTTTTTCCTGCCTTTTTTACCCATTTTTGTCAAATTTCTATCCAATTTTCAATGATCTTTAACTATTTTTTTCAAATCTTGGGTCAACTTACAGGTATTTTTCAACAGTTGTTTGTGATTTTTAATTAATTTTCGGGTGGTTATGGGAGTACTTTTGAGCAAACTGTTGACCTCGAATCTTTTTCTAGTTTTCTCGTATAACAATTTCATAAGTAAAAAAAAAGCGACATTTTCAATTTTTCGCTTTGTGCTTTACTTGCCTCAATTAAAATTTCAAGATTTACGAAAAAAAAATAAAATAAAATATAGCGAAAATCGGGTAAGTCGTGTGTACATAGCTATTTTAAGATACATTACGAGAAAAATAATTTTCAACTACATACGATTATTTTATAAACGAAAAAGAAAGTGAACAAAATTCAAAAAAAAAAAAAACTAAATAAACAAAAAACCGAAAAGTATTGACAAAATATGGAAATTTACCTGCTCACCTAAAACACGACAAAATCAAGAAAAACTAATAAAAAATGAGCAAAATCCATCGTACAACAACATCAAATGTCCTAAATCTTGAAATTTATAATTTTAATAATGAATATTTTGTGGTAAATTCGAACAAATTTTCAAAATTTCTCCATTTAACTGTGATTTTGAAAAAAAAAACATGAAATATAAAATACATAAAATTGCTGTCTATTGAACTTCTCCAAATAAAAATACGTAAGAAATTTTTTCAAATTTTTTGCTATAATAAGCCCCTTTTGCAGCCTCAAAAACAATCTTAGGTACCTTTTATTCGTATATGTATCCATATTCTTATATAAAACTATGCACCTATTAAACTTCATTCGCATTATTATGGGAAAAAAAATATCAACTACCCAGCACACCGAATCGCATGCACACATATGGGACCATTGATGCGTGAAATTTTCCGTATCCTTGAGATAAATTCGGTAATTCGGTGGCGGTTTTTGAACCATTATAGAAAGGAAAAGAAAAAAAAAAACGTACGTATACATGTAGAGGAGATGATTTGTCATGCATAACTGACTCGATGTAAACATTTGTACATGTACAAAGTGTAATGCAACGTCTCGCAAATACATTAATCGCATCAGGGAGCAAGTCAGAGCAGGAGGGATCATACCGTAATGTATAAATGTACCTCTCTTTACTTACAGTACGTATTTTTGGGCGTGATTTGTTATATATTGCTGAAGAAATTGGGGCATGTTACGGACATCTTCCACTTTTTTTGTTTGTATCTACGTACAAAGCACAACCTTATCCTTGTTGTAAAAGAGCACGCATATCAACTAAATGGGTTCACAAAAAAAAAAAAAAAGGCCCCGAATGAGAGAGAAAATGTCAATTCGAAAAGCACAGTTCGTATTCCATATACCAAGTATAATGATCGCGATGGTATTGAAAAAGTAAAGGGGAGACCCCTCCAAGGTATGTGATACAGATAGGTACCTTTGCCTACCTATAGCTACAACAACAACAACAACAACAACAACAACAACAGTAGGTAGGCATATATTAAAACCTTTAAAAGATACAATATTCGACGTTGCTAGATGCAGAGCGTTCATAATGAAGTGTAACTGGTCGCAATTGTTCGATTATTTGTCGGGATGTTGCATTGTGTGTCGGTCGTCGTAATTCGATTTGGTTAGGTATTGCGTCATTCGACTTTAATAAAATGTAAACGAGTTTGTAAATATTATTTTAGTTGTGACAAATTGAAGCGAACGTTCGGCAGTGCCCCCCTCCCCTTTACCCCGGACTATCTCTTCATTCGACGTACCAATGAAAAAACATTTGGGAAAATGTTACTAACTGAACTCTTTGTACTATGTGACGAATGCGTTTCGATTTGGTGCCATCTTCGATTTTTTTTCTCCTTCGTTGTAGCTACCATAGGTCCCCAACATTATGGGATGTGCACATTTTGCACATTGCTGCTGTGTATATACCATACTCGTACCCTGTTTGTATGTGTAAACTGGAACGTGTACGTGTAGATTGTGCATATAGGTGCCCCTTTTTTTAATCTGGCCCTGCCACAGATGTCGCGGAGCCAAGAAACGGCAATTGCAGATTCCCTTGCAGTAAGAAAGGAGATGCAAGATAATGCTCTGATTATCGACGAACAATCTCTCTAATTCCACACTGCAGCGAACTGATGTTACGAATCCTGAAAAACCAGATCAAGTTGTATCTAAACATGCCGGGTTCATACCACGAAGAGGCACAAGCGAGCAGATAGTGAATGTCCAGCAAATCATTGAAAAGTGCATGGAGTTCAACATACGTGCAGCGATGTGTTTCATAGATTACGCCAAAGCCTTCGACTGCATCGACTGCGTGAATTGGAAGAAACTGTTCAAAGTTTGTAAGAGAGATGGGGGTAGATTTGGTACAGTCCCTATATGAATTCAATTCTAAGGTGGTGAGAGTTGATGGTGAAGAATCTGAGGTTTATCGAACGGAACAGGGAATGCGTCAAGGATGCATATTATCCCCGCAGTCATTCAACATCTATGTTGAGCACATAATTCGCAAGGCTCTAGAACATTGGACTGGTGGTATTTCCATTGGAGGAAGAAGAATCTCTAATCTGCGATATGCAGATGATACCACTTTGATGGCTTCGGATGAAGAAGAAATGACGGAGCCCGTCACCCTGGTGAAGATAGCTGGCGAAAAACTTGGACTTCGTATTAATACATCAAAAACAAAAGTCATGGTGGTGGATCAGACCAAGTGTCTTCCAGTTTCTACAACTCGCTGAGTGAATACGAAAAGGTGAACGCTTTCGTATATTTAGGATCCAACATCGAAGCAGATGGAAGCTCATCGGCAGAAATACAGCGCCGAATCGCTGTGAGCAATTCAGATATGACCAGACTGTGTAATGTCACATGTAATAACAAGATCTCTAGAAAGACACAAAAGAGACTTATACAGTCACTTGTTTTCTCTGATTTCCTATATGGTGCGAAACATGGATGTTGAAGGAAGATCATAAAAGAAGAATTGACTCTTCTGAAATGTGGGTCTAGCGAAGAATGCTGAAGATACCCTGGACTGCGCGATGAACCAACATTTCAATCGTCAACGAAATACAAAAGCCAGTCAGGCTAAGTGTTTTATGCGAGAAACGCATTCTAGAGATGAGTTCAACTATGGTAGCTTAACCCCCCCCCACCCATTTCACCATATTCATTACTATACAGGCATTTAAAAATTAAACGAATAAGCAGTTTCAGCATTTTGATCTGATTACGAATCCAAATAGTGGACCTTGTAGACAAAAATGTTTCCTACAAATTTCCTCATATTCAAATTTAGCCTATCTCCATTGCTGAAGGGACAGCATTCGTTTGAATTTAATAAGCCCTTTCAAATAATCAAGATAGACAAATTTTGTATGCAAGAAAAAATACTGCAAAAGTGGTCTGGTACAAGGTTCAACATTCAAAACCACACTTTGGATAAATTTTTGTTCTCAGCATTTTACACGGGGCTAATTGGGGCAACATGAAATTTCAGGAATGAAAAATTTGTCCAAATTGTGGTTTTGAATAATGAATCTTGTACTAGGCAACTTTTGCAGGATTTTTTGTTATATGAAAAATTTGCCTATCTTCATTTTTTGAAGGGGCTCATAAAATTCAAAGAAATGCTGCCCCTTCAATAATAGAGATAAGCAAAATAAGTAAATGACTAAATTTGTAAGAAAAATTTTTGTCTACAAGATCTGCTACTTCGATCTGAAATCAGATCAAAATTTTGAAACTGCTCAATTGTTTTTAGATGTCTGTACAGCGATACCTATTTGGAAAAGGGATGAGAGGCAGACAACCATAATTCAACTTGCCTCTGCTGGTACTACATATTTATGCTAATACCGATCCTGAAGTCCATGGTGTCTGTGGCAGGATGTTTTACGAGTTATCATTGGTTCACTTCGGTGAGATGAAAAAAAAAGAATAAGAGCTCCTTTTTTTGGCATAAACAGTGCTTATTTTGAAGCGCAGTTCCAAATTATTTATCAAAATTTTCAAAAAATCCAGGAGAGAGAAAAATGCCAAAATGAAAAAAAAATGTGCCATACTCAATGCCGTAGCAAGGGGCGGGGAAATGGAGGGGAGGGGAGGGGCTGACATATCCAAAATTCAACCTCCTAAGTCAATTAGGAAGGGAGATATGGGGGTTTTCCCTTTTTTGGACCTTGAAAATGGGTTGTTCCTCTTCTATTTCCTCACCAAATTGAACTAGTAAGTTGAAATTTGGTATGTAGAAGATTTTCTAGCTTCCCCTCCACAAATAGCACACAGAACAGTGAAAACCGCTCGTCTGAGATATTCCTGACTACGTCACTGGTTGTTTATGATATATTTTACTAGTTTTTACTGAATAAATCATCGTTTCATGTATCATTAAATCCTGTCAAAAGAAGCATCGCTTCCTTTATCCTTAATCAAAGGCTATTACAGAGTAAGGAGGACAATTTGCCTTTAGGTTTCAAAATTCAAATTTTCAAGAGACAGTTTAGGCAATAGTTGGTAAAAGTTGATTTTTAAGCGTTTTTGCGATTTTTTATCTCATCACTGTGAGAGGGGGGAGTGCAAAATGCACTTTCGAGAGAATTTTAAGGACAATTTTTTTCTCCGCAAATTTTTAACCGATTTTTTTCAAACTTGGTATGATGATGCATGTACCTAGGAGCAGTGTTGAGAATTTTTTCAGGTTTTTCGGATCCTTAGCTTGACCTTGAAATGGACTTTGAAAAATTTGAAGGGGCTTGTACGCCCTCGTTTTAGAGCTGGAAACTCAAAAAAAAATTTCTCGGCTTATTAGGAGTATTATACATCTCCTACATTTTTTTTTTAACAAGTGCTCCATCTACAGTCCTCAAAAATAGGAATTATTTAGTTGGTAATGTGATGTTCGATGAACGAAAAAAATTATTTTTGAGGGAAGTAGAGGGGGCCACCACTCCAAAAAATGTGAAAAAAACATGAAAAGTGTGAAATACTCCTAATAACTTGAGAAAATTTTATCGAGTTTCCAGCTTTAAAATAAGACCTACAAGCCTCCTCAAAGTTTTCAAAGCCCATTTCAAGCTCGTACTAAAGGTCCCAAAAATCTAGAAAATTCCAAAAAAAACTCTACCTTAAGTACCTTCACTTTCATACCAGGTTTGAAAAAACCCGGTCAAAAATTCGGAGAGAAAAAAAAATCAATGTAAAAATCCCCATCTCTAAAACGTTTAAAAATCATATTTTATCGATGTCTAAATAGTCTCTTAAAAAATTTAAATTCTGAGATCAGAGGGCAAATCGTCCTCCTTACTGTGGCTATTTTCTTGGAGCACTGTGAACTGAACCATTTATATAACAAAGTCAAACTACCGGTGGAGGAGGGGGGCGAGGAGAGATGGATTTTTTTTAAATCAAAAAACTTATAACGCGAGCAAAGAGAGGTCAAAAATTTTGCAACATTTCGTTGGTAAAGGATGGGAAAATGGTTATTTTGACATATTTTCGAGCACAAAATGCCAAATTTGACTGTCTTTTCGCCTATGAAAATTAACTTTTACGTGAAAAAATCGCTTTGAAGGAGTTATCCCTGAACTAGATGTTCTTGTGCAGTTTGAAATGTTGCTGAAAATAAGCAATGGTTAACGAGATACGTTCAGAAACTTTTTCCTTCGATGTGTTCGCCAAAAATAATGCTTGAACACCACTCAGGAGGGTCAAAAATACGAAGCACGTGAAAAAAGTACAAAAACTCGATCGCAAATCCCCCTTTCCCCCCCCCCCCCCAGTTGTGAGCTTGAGTGAAACTGGTCTTTTAAGTTTTGGAAAATCGAGATAATAGTGTGTTCTCACCAATTCGAGGTCATAGATTCTGAACACAGTGTCGAATTTGACGCAGTGGGCTTCGTTCGCGTATACAGATGATAAAAAGCAATGGCAGCCGGTGGAAAAAAGTTACTCATCGTCACATGCAATATTTATAGCTTCGATTATTACGTAGGTACATACATATAAACGTCGACGACTTATATCAATAATAATTAATTTATCGCTGAGAGCTCTGTTGTATGAGCATCGTATTTATAATATGCGATATCACGCTGACCGATTTAATTAAATAATATTTTTGTACGCGCTACGATCTAAGATGCCGACTATAACACACACACACACGCCATATAGATAGGTAATCATTTGATATACCTATAATTATCATTATCTGTGCATAATTCGCTTCTCTCAGTCTCAATATGTATCTATCTACGTACATGTACCTTACCTACATATATCGTAATGCAATAACAATGATCATGTAACCGACGTATGTAATAATACGCTCAGCGCCCCGAACAATCAAACAAACCGCAGCTAAGATCAATAATAAACAAAAAAGCATTAATGTGACAATGAGTTTTCATTGTTTTATTGCGTTTATAAAGTCGATGCCGCGATGCCGAGCGCAATGCTTTGATAAACGCACGTGTCGGCGACTCCAGTCGACTCGACCGCGACTATCGCTCACTGTGGCACGGCGTATTTTCCATGACGAAAACAATAGCGTCGCGAAGAGGAAAAATTGAGCTAGTCGAAGAAATATGATAATGATGAAACTGATAGCTGACCTGGAGAGGAGAAAGAGGAAGAGAAATTCTTGCTATATTACTTTGGTATCTAATAAAGTTTTAGCGGTTTTTCGATTTGGCAAAATTGACAGGATATTTTTTACGACTTCCAGTAACAAATGCTTCACCTTTTGTGTACCTATTTGGTATTCGAATCAGAATATCGGCAGTTTTACGATTTTTTTGGTCATCCGAACGATTTATGTGTATGAGAATTATAGCAACCGGTGATAAATCGTAAACAAAAGAATTTAGAGTATTTAAAAACCACCATTAGAGCGTACTTCGAGTACCTCCTACTGTACCTTCAATTCCATGTCATTCAATACTCCATCCATCTTTCCAAAAAAAAAGGTTGAATCTGAGCACCTGTTGAGAGAACATCAACCTAATGTCTGAAATCAAGGGGCTTACATTTCAAATTTAAATCCTCCCCTCTTCCTCACTCCACGATCAAAATGTACGAGTGAACTGTGCGTGGACCAAACGACACGTACACAAGGTGTAGGCGTTTTCGGAGGTATAGTTCCAATATGACTGTTTTTTGATGAGCTAAATACAAAGGTAACTATGAAGATTAGAGAAATTGAACGGGTTTTTTTATAAACTGGTTTCATTTTAGAATTTATCACAAATTTCGAGTAGAACTATTTTTTCTCGTGCTCAAAACGAATACTACATTGAAAACTAGCTACCAGAAACCGGTTTCATTTTAGGAATTCAATCCGATTCATCTGAAATTTCGTGTATAATCATTTTTTCGGGTGCTCAAAACGAATACTACATTGAAAACTGGGTTCCAGAAACTGGTTTCAAGAAGAACCGACGAGATGAACCGGTTTCTTTTCGAAAATTAAACCAGATTTGCTTGAAATTTAGAGGTGTTTAGAACGAACATGGCTGTAATAATTGGCTCCCGAAAACCGGTTTCAAGATGAACCAATGCGATAAATCCGTTTCTTTTCAGAAATTGAACCAGATTTGCTTGAGATTTAAGGTAGAGAGATGTTTTTCAAGGCACTGAAAATGAATCGGACTATGAAACTTGGCGCAAGTGAACCAGTTTTGACATAGATTGGTTTTATTTCAACAACTTTTCTCAGTTTCTTTAAACAGTAAAATTTGGTTCAATTTTTATGAAAATTACAACAGAGGTGTTTCTCAAGCAGCTGAACACAAATTTCGCTATTAAAATTGCTGCAAATGAACCGGTTTCGAAACAAACCGATTTCATTTTAGAAATTCGCTCAGATTTTTTCAATTTAGTACTGAATTGTTTTTCGTGATGCTGAATACGAATCTTCACAGTGAAAATTGACGTAAGTGAGTCTGTTCCGAGATAAACTGGTTTTTCAAATAGAAACTCTATTCAATTCATTTGAAATTTTCAACAGAGCTATTTCTTATAATATTGAAAATGAATCTATTCTTGAAAATTAATGCAGGTGAACCGCATTCAATATAAACCGGTTTCATTCTTAATATTGAATTTTATTTTTCGAATCGAAATATATACCATCAAGAAGTTAGTTTTCAACATCTAAATGAACGGCTCTACACAAAATTTTAAACAGGTAAAATGCATTAAATTCCTATAATAAAACCGGTTCATCTCGAAACAGTTCATTTTGTACCAATTTTGATAGTCAGATTCGTATTCAGCATCTCGAAAAATAAGTCAATACTGAATTTCAAAAAAATATCTGGTTAAATTTCTAAAATAAACCAGATTTATCTCAAAACCGGTTCGTTTACAGCAATTTCTTAATGAGATTCGTGTTCAGCTCATTTAAGCATTCCCAGAGTCATTTTCATAAAAATTCAACAAAATTTTATTTTTTGAAGAAAACTGAAAAAATATTTTGAAATGAAACCAGTTTATGTCCAAACCAGTTCACTTTAGCCAATTTTTGTATTTATATTCATTTTCAGCACTTCAAAACATAGCGTTACACTAAATTTCAAGCAAATCTAGTTTAATTTCGGAAAATAAACCGATTTATCTTAAAACCAGTTTACTAGAGTTAATTTTCAAGGTCATATTCGTTTTGAGCACTTCTAGATCAAAGTTCTGAACGGAAACAGGTTTATTTCAAAACTGGTCGACTTGGGTCAATTTTCATAGTCAGATTCATTTTCTGTACCTTGAAAAACAACTCTATACTAAATTTCAAGCAAATCTGGTTCAATTTTTAAAAATAAACCGGTTCTTCTCAAAACCGATTCACTGGAGCTAGTTTTTGAGGTCTTATTCATTTTGAGTACTTCAAAAAACATTTCTACAACAGATTCCTGGCGAATTAGATCAAATTTCTAAACTGAAACCAGTTTATTTGAAAACCGGTTCACTTGTGCCAATTTTCGTAATTACATTTAGTTTCAGTACTTCAAAAAACAGCTCTACACTAAATTTCAAGTAAATCTCATTCAATTTCTTTAATGAAACTGGTTTATTTTATCGGTTCACGCTAAAACCGATTTACTGGAGCTAATTTTTAAGATCTTATTCGTTTTTTGATTTCAGAAAACAATCACACACGTCAATTCACATTCCAAATAAATCAGATCAAATTTCTGAACTAAAACCAGTTCATTTCAAAACCGGTTCACTTTCTTCAATTTTCATAGTTTTATACTTGTTTCGGCACCCAAAAAAAAACGATTTCTAGCGATGTATATGACGACATTTGTGTTCAACAGCTTGAAAAAAAGCTCCACGATGATTTTCATAAAAATCGAACCAAGTTCCATTTTTCAAAGAAATTGAAGAAAATGAAATGAAATCGTTTATGTCAAAACTGGTTCACATGCGCTGATTTTAGTAATGATGAAATTTTTTTATGCACTTTGAAGAACAGCTCTTACTCAACATTTCAAATAAATCGAATTAAATTTTAGAACTGGTTCACTTTTGCATCAATTTTATTAGTTACATACGTTTTCAGGACATCGAAAGCCCGCTGGTTACTGATTGTGGCAAAAGTTCGAGGTAAGTCGTATTTAGAAATAGTTATAAAATTTTAAATAATCAAATACAAGACAAGACAATATTTCAAACTATAATTTTAAAATACCAACAGCAACGCGCAGTTCAAATGAAGTCAAAAGTGTTGCCAAATAATCAAACACCAAAGATCAAAGATCATATCATCTCGCAGACTCCAGGCTTATGTGATTTGAATACGAAAAATAAAACATGAAGTTATACAGTAAATATCATTACAAATATCAACGGACCAACAATAAACGTGTCTAGAATCGATTTATCGATTCAATTCACTTATATAAATAAAAAAAATTGTAATATTAATGTTTCGTACTGATAAGTAAATTATGCACGATGATGCTTATGGATAAATAAACAATAGGGTAAAATTAAAACGAATTATCATTACATTTTGGAATGAAAATACTAGAACGAATCAAGTTCTACGTGTACGAGTCATTTTGAAAAATTTTTCCACTTCATCAATTTTCACAAATTATTGCAAATTTCGAAACAATTAGGCATATACATTACATTGGTACATATTTTGGCAAATTATAACCATGACATAGTTACTAATTTTTAGTACATACACTCAGATAATAACGCCAACACTATACCTAAATTTGTTTTCAAATATTGACTATTTAAAACCAAAACTATAGAAAAAAAATTGTTTAACTGGAACATATTACACGGATCAATGGAATTTTTTTCTTCAACAGGATAGAGAGTAAGGGGAAGTACAAACAAATACACAACACAATTGCATTCGTTCAATGGTAATCGTACCAGCCGACCAGCATCTTTGAATTAACGCCAGCCAGAGACTCAAACAACGATTATTTTCCTCATAAATGCGGTGTTCTCGATGTAAAATGTAATGTGTGGCTCGTGCAACGTATATAAAACTCGATTCGAACCTTTTCAAACATCAAACGTGTTAACGTAATTGGCATACGAACAGTACAAGTGATTAATTTTTTTTTTACCATGAATTTTTCACGTATCTCGAGATGATTATTTATTTAAATATTTGCATTTTTCTCGTCATTCGCATCTTCATCGTACCCATAAGTGTATTAGCAATTCATTACACACCCTACGTTGATTTATGTGATTATACAACAGCTCGAAACGTATCTCAACCTAAAACCAATTTATTCGAAAAGAATGAAATTCATGCAGGATATTTTACCGTGAATAGAAAATTCGATATAAATCTATTCTCCGTTTATATAAAAAGTGATAACAGTTCCGAAAAAACACCACTCATTGTTTGGATACAAGGCCAGCCTGGAATTTCATCGTTGTACGCCATCTTCGGACAACATGGACCTTATTCTTTGGACAAGGATCACAACTTTACCGAAAGATGGTATTCTTGGACCAAGTATTACGATGTACTGTATTTGGATAACATGGTAAGCGCTAAAGAAGGTAATCTTGGCTTTCGATTTTGCTTAAAAAAATTTTCACGAGTTTCTTTCAGTGATCTGTAGTAAAGGAATCGTCGTCATTTCAGCTTTAACTCGTCTACAGGAAGGAGAAGGAGGAAGGAGTAGTCCCAGTATTTTTTTTCAAATCAGATTTTTCCCCCAAACTGTTCAAATTTTGAGATTCGTCGATCGATTAAACTGGATCGAATGTAGATTCGAAATCGATGTCGAAATTTCAAAAGCACAAAATTGAAAATTTCAACGAAAAGCTCCACTTTTTAAAATAAAGCACAAATGTTTAAAGCTATCATTTAAAAATCTCAAAGAATTACTACGAAAAGGCCATTTCAAGTTTGTTTGAACCAATCAATTTTCAAAATGACCCATTGCACCTTCTCCTAGTCCCCGAAAAGGGGGGTTTTATTCTTCTCTTCGAATTAAGCTAAGAGATTGAAATTTGGCATGTAGATTTAGTAGATGTCTTAGATCTGCTTTTTTGGAACTTCAACCTTTCAATTTCATTGCACCCCCTCCCCCCTCACAGACCCGAAAAAGTTTTTTTGGTTGGTTTTTCGTATGTTTTGAGTTTGTCCCACACATATTCCCCTCAAAATCGAGCAAGGAGATTGAAATTTGACATGTAAATTTCAACCTTTCAGCTTTTTTACAACCTCTCACAGCACCAAAATAGTGGTATCAGACTCATTTTTTTTTACAATCATCAACTACTTCTAAGAATCTGAAATTATAATGTTGTATTTTTACGTAGAAAAACGTACTTTTTTTTTTAATTCGCGATCGATGTTATTTTAGTTTTGTGGAAATTATCATTTGAAAATTTTAAACATGTGTAACAAAAACGAGTACAGCCTATTTCAGCATTGTACAAACATGATTAATACATTAAAACAATGCTTATGTTCTCAGGTGGTGCAAAATGGTTTTTTTTTTTCAATGAAAAATTTTCGAACTTTTTAAAAAAAAACTTCAAAAATTCAATTTTAGATCACTTTAAGGCCAACTGACGCCACACTAAAATATTGCAGTAATCAAAAACAAAATGAAGTGAGCTCAAAAATTCAAAATGGTATCGAAAGTTTTAATTTTGATAAATTTCATTACAAGACAAGATAGATGGGGCATGTTCCGCAGGTCTCTTAATTTTGATCATTAAACAATTTTTGATCAGTAGTTGAAGAATGAAGATATTTTAGAATAAAAATAAAACATATTAAAGCAGG
>FIZR01000289.1:0-23699 GCA_900060175.1 Ferrisia virgata | reverse complement strand
TTATTTAATTTGAAAAACTGACTCTCAAGTTAAAAAAATTTCAAAAAATCGAAAAAAATTTTTTTTGAGTTTTTTTTTTTTTTTTTTTTTGAAAATATTTAGAGAGGCTGACTCAACATGACGTTAAAATTGAGCCCTCTCATCGCCTCTATCTACACCTATGGGAAAATCACTCAAACTCGTCGGTTTAGATTTGAACGAAACTTCGTTATATGAAAAGAGCCTGATAGAAAGCCTTTGTAACCAAATTTTCATCTGCCAAAGTGGGATTCAAAAGATATGGCTATTCATGCAAAAAAAATTGAAAATGTTGGAATTCTTGACTATCAAAAGAGAAAACGTAGGGAGATAAATTTTCAATCAATCACTGCGGCAAATTGTGAGCTCAGTTGAATGAGGGGGGGGGGGCACAAACGAGGCTAAGCCACCTCTCGATGTTGAATTTTTTAAAAATGTTCAGAACATGATAAAAATTGATGAAAATACAGAAAGTTTAGTAGCATTCAGAAACAATTCTGCTGAAAACTTTAAGCTTTTTTTTCGCAAGACCTACAAAATTATAGCTAAAATTTCGAGAAATGCGTCTTTTTCCTACTGAAAATCCGATTTTTTTTCAAAATTTTAACCCTCCCCCCTCCCCCATTAACAAAAATATTTTTAAACTGTTCAAATGTAAATATTTGTTCGAATTTTTTTTGTTTACCATCTTGGGGGCTTAACTCCCCAACCAAATCATCAAACTTCGCCTAATGATTGTGATTGTGAGCACACCGAATTAGTCAATAAGGTTTACCAAATATTCGATTCTTACTTAAAATTGGACTAAAAACCAAATTTCTATTTTAATTAGGGAGAGAAATATGGAAAATGTTGGAGGTAACTTTTTTCACCTTAAAAAGGGGGAGGAGGGCTGAAATTTAACATGTAGCTTTACGTTTTTTAATGGTTTCCGAAATTAACCTCTGTACCTTTACGATTTATGAAGGAAATATGGATCACATTTTGATTACAGAAGTTTGAGAACCTTTGAAAAGCGGAAACGCTCTCAAATTCCTTGAAATGATCAAAACTGAAAATGCTGTTAAACATGTGGAAACTATTCTATGTTATAAAACTTCAAAATTGTATTTTTTTTTATCATTTCTATATCTAGGTACGTGATTTTTTAGCTTTTGGAAAATCAAATGAGAAAAATTACGAATCTTTTTTTTTGGTTTTCCGCAGCGGTCTATAATGATACATTATGACGAAAAATTTCAGAATATTTTTATTTTCAATTCTTTAATTTCAAAGCAAAGGTTCAAGTCAGAGACCTCAATTTTTACCAAGTTTATTTGTCATAATTTCGAAGCTTTTTTCACGACCTCCTGTTCAACTTT
Source organism: Ferrisia virgata (assembly GCA_900060175.1). NCBI lineage: Eukaryota > Metazoa > Arthropoda > Insecta > Hemiptera > Pseudococcidae > Ferrisia > Ferrisia virgata. Next base: position 22,320 of record FIZR01000289.1, on the reverse strand, counting down.
CAAAAAAAATCTCAAGTAGAAACACACTTAATGGCTATTTAGCTTTATTTGAATGTCGTCGAAAGATCAGTGCAGATATACGTATTTCTATGGTGCTTCTCATTCATATGTAGCATGCGGCTGTAAGCTTTATACACACAGAATTGAAAAGAAGAAGAAATTTACTATATGTATCGAAGGCTCGAAGCAGGGTAATAAACAGCGATATAGAAATACTCTGTAGTTAATTGTAAATCATCAATGCCGAAGTGTATCTGGATGTGGAAATGAGTTCCGTTGCATGTAATCTACTTCCTTTCGCGAATGGAAATGACGCGTAGGTACATAAAAAAGGTTTAAGTTTTCAAATAACTGAGTACCACATATCAAAAGTAAAGAGGCCACAGATATATAAAACTTTAACGACGGTTATAAAGTCTTCGGAAGAAGGAACTGATGTATTGTGCTATACTTTAGTTATATATATATAGGCATCTATGTACTTGCACATCATTTTCGAATCGTGACAATTGGTTAAATTATTCGGAACGAGTCGAATCTTTTGGGTATCACCGGTGCACCGTCTTTATATAGTGTAATATTTTCGCGCCAATATGTTTACGATGAATTAAAGAAAAATAAAAATAAAAACTATACGAACCGTGGAGTGGGAAGCTTTCGCTATTGTATTGTGTATTTATATCGATATTTTCGAAACTTTCTTGTTGTGGGTGTGATAAATGGTTAAATGGTAATTCAATGTGTTCGATGGCTATTTTGCATAGTAGCAGCATGTTTTTTCTTTTCACTTATTTCTGCTAAAAGAGGAAGTGGGAAGTGTTTTGTGTATGATTTCATATTTGATTAGGCACATATATTTTTTTTTATTGTTATTTTTATAGATGATCTTTTTTACGATAAAGATTCGTTTTATAACTTACAAAGCGGATTTATTAATTATCTTCGATTGTCGAAGATTCTCTACCGTTAATGTAGGTCTATGGGGTTTACCTACATATTTTGTTACGTATATTCCTTCAATTCGTATACAGAGATACAACTTTTTATGTAAATATGTTGCAATAACACATACATATCTATCTGTATAACAAGAATGTTGCCTATTATGATGCATATTAGTCTACTTTCTATTTTTATTCGAACGACAGAGTAATTAAATTATAGATTAATAGATAAATGTTATGTTATAATAATAGGTTATACGTTTACTTGTGCACACGCGTCATTGTATAGTTGTGTTTTTTGGTAACACTGATTCATCGCACCAATAGGCGTCAATCGATGCGGAACCGTCGAGCTATTAAGTTGTGTATGATCGCGCTCTGCATATTCAAACAGATTTATATAATAATGATATAGTTTGATATAATGTGGGGGTAAGAGTGATGTTTTTTTCTCTACGGTGGTATCGTAAGGAATATTTTAAGTCATTTCATCCAAAATGAAAGTGAGTCAAATTTACAAAATGGCGACCATTTTAATTAACAGGTGACTTGAAAACTGAAACTTCACTGTTCTTTCTAAAATTTAAAACATTTTTTCTTCAATAAAAAGTTTCATAGTTTTCTAGTTACACGCTAAAATGTGAAATTTTGAGGGATGTTTACCCTCAAAAAATCTAGTGAACTTACTTTTATTGAGGGGAGCAGTTTGGTGGTAGCTTTGTACAATAACGAGGTATCAATTGAAGTCAAATTATAATTCCGACTCCATTATTGTGTTCAGAGGTTTCAATTTATGTGGAAACGACACCAAAGTCACCAATTTAGGTATTGTTCAAAAGCCCCAAAGCGAGATCGCGAAAGTTTAGAGTGACTTTACTATGATTTTATATCAAAACATGTAGCTAATTTGTAAAATTAAATAACTCTCTCGTTACTATTTGTTGCTTGGTATAAATATGCAAGCTGCTGCTGTAATTAAAATTAGCTTTTTTGAACAAAATTTTTAATTTTTTTCTGTGAAGAAAGTCGGTCAAAAAATTGTTTGATTAATTTGGACGCGGTGAATATGAATGCGACCTCTCGTTCGTATTTTGACCCGTTAGCTCCCCATGCACCCACGCCCACAATTCTTCAATTATATTCCTCATCCAAAATTGTGATAGCGTAATTTGGTATAGAATTTCACGCTAAACAACCTTACTTCTTTTGGGCTTGTAAAGAGGCGGTTCAAATTTCAAAATTTGCCAAATTTTGGACTTTGGTTTCAGTTTATTAAGCTCCAAAATTGTCTTAGATCTTAATAATTTCAAAATCCCAAAACAGCGCATTGTAAAAGCCGTATGCTGAATCGGGCCCAATTTGGGTCCAAAAGTTGAAAACTTTCATTTAATTAGAACAGCAGATTTTAGACAACTGCCCCTTTAGAAGCCCAATTTGGGTTCAACGCTCAAATGGTTATCAAAATTTAATTCTACGACCAATAAAACTCCTGTATTATATTCATTAAATTTTTAGCTTATTTGAATTTATACCTAACTTGCCTAGGCGTAAATTATTCATTTCTGGAAAAATTTTCAAGCGTTACTTTTTTTCCTTTTCGCCATAGCTTCGTCGCATGACCACCTAGAAAAAAAATGAAAAAACGAAAATGTTCGCCTTTCAACGTTTTACAACGTTTGTTTGAACCAATTTTTCGATTTTTTTTTTTTTTTAGCGTAACCGACTCGTTTCTTGAGAAAACTGCAACTTTTTGAAGGGCACCCTCTGTTGTAATTCTTCTACAATATTTGTTTCAACATTTTTTTCGTAAGTGCGTTATTTGGGAAGTAATTTCCCGAAAAAATCAAACTTTGCTCTCTTTTACAATCCCCCCCCCCCCAGAAGAAAGTAATTTCCAAAAAAAATCAAACTTTGCTCTCTTTTACAATCCCCCCCCCCCAGAAGAAGGCCAAAATATGCTAGGTTTTTAGGGAAGTTCGGGAATACTGAAATACATATTTCACGGTATCTATGTACGAAATTTCTGCTTTCCATGAATTTCGATCGAGTTAAAACCTAAAAAGCCTGGACTAAAATTATTTCGCAGAAAAAAACATTTTTAAAATTTTCGAAGCCGTTCCAATATCTTCCAAAAAATTGAAAAAAATATCTACAAGTAGTATTCATCAAAACGCAAACTATGGTGTAAAAAATATCATAACTCCTCCCGCTCTGGATCGCTGCTACGGCAACTTAAAGTTTTTTTGGTCGATTTCTGCCCCTGTGAGGAATGAAAAATTTTGGAAAAATTCATGTTGACATTATCACTTTTAGACTAAAATCATAATTTTTCCTCGAATACGCGTGAATATGGCATTTTTTTCCCAATAAAAAATGTTTTTTCGATATTCCCGAGCGAGAGGGGTTGGGCCTTACAATTTTTGTTATGTTTTGTGAACATTTTAAAAATCCGGAATCAAAAGCGTTTCGCTTATTCTTATCCAGAAGTAGGTACCCTTTTCATAGAGAACGTTTTTTGTTTTTTAATTTTTTTTTGTAAGTTGCTTATTTTTCGTGTTTTAAGTTGAAAATTTCAAGTTAGTCATCAATCAAAATGGCCGCCATTCTATAAATACAACCAACTTTTACTTCAGGTCATATCGCTTAAAATGCCTTTCAGGATGCCACTTTTAGGAAAAAAACATACTCCGAGAGATCAGATAGAGGTGTACTTTTAGGTACCCGAGCATAGTGATGGCGATATCGATACGATATATCGTGATATCGGTATTTTCCCAAAATATCGAACAAATATTGTATCGAAATTTTTGTTTTCGATATTCATAAGTATCAATATTTTTAACTGAATATCGAAGTTCGATAGTTTTTTACGTTTTTTAGCCTAATTTTCTGTGCCATGTTATCAATGAAAACTAGGCTACTACAGACCATCGACCAACGGCGGATTACCCGGGGGGGGGATATCAACAAAATCCGTTTTGGGGTCCTATAAGACCATTAAGACGATTTTTAGCCGTACATTTTAATTTTCATTATTTTAATTTTTTTACATCCCGAACATTAAAATTATTTGCTTTGCTGCATACAGACCAAAATCGCTCCAATTCAGTCAATCAGCTTAATTTGGTGACGGATTAGATGTATATGAGTGGGAATGAACTCGGGGCAAAATTCAGTCAAGCCCCAATTTCGGAGAGGGGGTGCTGAGGAACCGAAAACGTAAAAATTGCCCCTTTTACAAACCAATTGATAGAGAGCCAAAAGTTGTACAACATATCCAAAAATCAACCTCCTAAATTAATGTGGAGGGGTGATATGGGGGTTTCCCCCCTTTTTTACCCTGAAAAAGTGCTGTTTCTCGCCTATCTCTCCACCAAATTGAGCGAGGAAGTTGAAATTTTGGTATGTAGGTACAATCAGTAGGGGCCCTAATTTTCAGCCTTTTAACCAAAACTGCTAGAGCCTAAATTATTCTAAAAATTAAACTGCATTTCTTATTGTTTCTCAATTAGCTACTGTGGAATAACAAAATTAGATATACACTTGAAGCAACGTTTTCCAAATATCGGATATCGATATCAGTGGTATCGATATTTTTGGTATCGATATCTCTTATTTCGATATTTTTGATAACGAAGTGTGGATATTTCGATCAAATATTGCTATCCCTATCCCAACAATAAGCTGGACTAATACGATACGTGTCTTAAGACCACTAGACAAGGTTTTAACATAATCTACTCAATTCCAATAACCCCTCATGGCTCTTCTGTGGTATGGTGGCAGCTCAATTCTAAAATACTAGCGAAATTATTAGTTTAGTGGTACTTACAACTTTCGATGTGAAACATTGTCTATACATACTGGTTTCCTGTAATGACATTTCATTTTAATAGTTTCAGTCTGACGTTAATTTACATGTTGGGTGTTATGGGGAAGTGCTGATACTTACGTAGCACTAGTTTTATCTACTCGTACGTATTCCAGTAGTCGTCGACATCGTGTGTAGTATAAATGTAATTACGATGATTATTATTATTACACTATTGCCTGATATTAGTATATGCTGCATTAAATCTCATCATTGAACAACCTGTTCCCAACACTCGACACTCGACTTATCTATATATATATATATATTTTTTTTTTCCAAAAATGCTACACAACACGACGAAGATGGACGAAACGAAAGGGAAAGTTGAGTAAAATTTTTCGTAGAAGATGCGCCTCGAACGTTATTTTTCTTAATTCATTAACAAACCGTATACCTACATTTGTTTACAAGCGTAATGATCAGGTTACTTTAATTATATTGAAACAACTCTCCGATTAAGCTTGGTTAATTGGTAAAACATTGTTTTCTTCGTGTTCGGCCGTCTGTAAAATGTAAAAAGGCGCAGGCAGATGAAATTCGTTACTGTGGAACTGGCTGGCGAGTTATAATTACCTGTACCTATACCTACCAACATCGAACGGTCATTTACAGTTGTATTTTATACGCATAATAAGGAGGATTCATCAGTCGAAATATACACTTACATGTTCGAATTAATATTCGCGACCAGTAACTGGTCCCCAATGTGTAAATTCTTCCACATATGGAAGTACATATATGTCCAGTTCGCACCCACGTTTTTGCATCAGTATTTCCACAAATATACCGAAACGACGACAAACGAGCCAGAGAAAGCAATCGAAGAAATTTTACTATATGCTTGTCAAATCGACGTATTTCTAGAGAGTTTTTACCTCTGTGTGTGTGTGTGTGTGCTCTGTACCTAGACCTACCTACATTTTGTATTCTTAATAGAAATAATAAAGAAGTAAAAAACCGCACGCGTGAATTGATTTTTAAAAATAAAATATTATATTTACTGCGAGTCTGCTGCATAAGGATGAATTTTCAAGCAATTGTTTTGTGAAAGCTTTACCTTGAAATTGTGGTTTTTGTATAATTTCATCGACGCGACGCGTGCGTGTGGTAAACGTGTTAACATCCCACGCAATGTACCCACCGTCCCCAATGACATCCAGTAATATGGTTAATCGTTTGTCGTACAAACATAACCAACACTCGATGCGTTTAATTATTACTTCATATATATATACCTACCTAATGTTACATTAAATGGTTATGATATTTGTAAACAATACCTGCGTACCCATCTACTCGTAGAAATACCAATGCTCCTACAAGTGTCATCTTGCACACGAATTATGTGAAACGAGGGTGTCACTGTAACTGATGTTTTCTGCCTCGTTTCATCAATTCATCTCGTATGGTGATGACAAGTACCTTTAGCATGAAATTTCTCCGCTTAACAATGAATAGAAATACTTTGACGAAATTCAGTTCCAAGTGCAAAGTTGACTTCCTTTTTTTCTTCTTCTTCTTCTTCTTCTATGTTTTCATCTCGACTTATTCGTAATACATAAGATTTGTTTTTATCGAGGGCAAAAAAATAATACGTGCATTATCTTATTATACAGTATGACATTTGGAAAGAGGCAGATTTAATTTTTTTTCTTCTTCTTCTTTTTCTTACAGGTCCAGCGAATTCGTAGCACTTATCGCTATATTTGCAACGTTCTTCTTATTACTGCATACGAGAGATCTACATTCCAGATTAAAAGAAATGGAAAATAAACTTCAACCAGATGAGCTGTCCGGACCGCCTTCCATGGTGACAGGTAAGCTTAAATTTGTATTTGTTTAGCCGATGACCTGGTAGCGATTATGCTAAGTCATCATTTGTCGAGTGTTAAAAATATCAGTACGGTATGTGTGTTTATTTTTTATTTTTATTTTTTTCATTATTATTTCTCTACCGGAATATTAATTAGTTCTGCGGCTTGACCATATTACCTGGATTCGTGTAATCATCTGTGTGCGGTGTTGTATATGTTGGTTAGGTTAGGTATTGGTACCGGTACCGGTGTTATTGTTGTTGTTGTTGTTGTTGTTGTTTTTTTCTTTTTAATGAAAATGTGCAAACCACGGCGTGGCGTCGCCAATGTGCGTATAAGGTGATTTTTCCAACGTGTTCACGGAGCCGAAAAATAGCTTACATCGTGATTGAACGATCATGATCGCAATATCCTATTGTTTATGATAAATAGATTAATAGTGAAGTTTAAAAATCTTCCATAGACCTACTTTATCATTTTTTTTTTTCTATGGCGAATTATTTCTGAGGTTTTTACTGCGTAGGTGTGTATGTGTGTGTGTGTTAAAGTTTCAGATTTCTTAATAAATATGCGCATAGTGACAATGAGATCACTTTTATTCGCAGCGTTTAGTGGTAAAATCACTTTCGTACTAGTTTCAAATAACTTGATGAGACATCATTCTTAACATTATGAACACATGTTTTACATGCTTAATGGTTGTAAACTGCAGTTATCAAATTTGATATCCGTCTGATGTATAGAAAATTTTATGGACCGAAGTTTTTCCTTAAAAAAGGAGCTATTTTTATTTTTTTTTTCAACTTATGCATAACTTTTCCATCAGGAAAGGAAGAGAGTAGAAAGGGAATAGCTGTGGTAAATTTGCATGATCAAATTTCAACTTTTTAGCTCAATTTCGCAGAGGGGAGCAGAATTTGAAAAGTTGAGACACCCAAAAAACACATCTAGGGTCCCTACTAAATGTACATGCATAATTTCAAGTTCCTAGCACAATTTCACCATTTTTTACGGGGAGTTATGCGAGGAACAAACTCAAAAAACTCAAAAAATGAGAAAATCTAACCAAACAAATCACATTTTTAGGGTTTTTTGAGAGGCTTTAATAGAGCTTAAAAGTCGGCATCTCCAAAAGACATATCCTGGGCTTTCACTGAATGTGCATTCTAAATTTCAACTTCGTAGCTTAATTTAGTGAGAAGATAAGGGAGTAATAGGTCTTTTTCAAGGTCAAAAAAGAAAAAACCATGCATATCTCCCTTCATAATATTGACCTAGGAGGTTGATTTTTGGATGTGTTATACAACTTTGAATTTTCTATCGATTGACTTAGAAAAGGAACAATTTTTGTGTTTTTGGTCCCTCCGCACCCCCTCCTCCAAAATGAGGCAAAACTGAATTTCAACCCAAGGTCATTCCCACTCATATATGTCTAACCCGCCGTCAAACTGAGCCGATTGATCGAATTGGAGTGAATTTGGTCTGTACTGAGCAAAGTAAATGATTTTAATGTTCGGGAGAAAAAAATAAATAAATATCTGACACGGCCAAAAATTATCGCAATGGTCCTCTTGGACCCCAAAACGGTGTTTCTTGGTATACGGCTCCTCCCCAAACTCCGTTGGTCGATAGACTGTAATAGCCTGGTTTTCATTGTCAATATGACAATGAAAATCAGACTAAAATTCGTTAAAAATCGTCGATAATTAAGTCACAACTAATTTGATAAAAATGGATAAAAAGTTTCGAAAGCTGATTAAGAATCGTAAAAAAATGAAGAAAAATAGGCGAAAAAAAAATCTAACATATGAACAAAATTTTTAAAAAACATAAAAACGATTAAAAATTGGAGAAAAGTGATGAAAATAACAAAAGAAATGTTGAAAAATATATGAAAATTCACCTGAATTATGAAGAAAATCGTTAAAAATCACCGAAGATTAGGTTAAAAATTGACCAAAAGAGATAAAAAGTGCAGAAAATTGAGTGAAAATCAGGAAAAATTATTGTAAAGTGGGTGAAAATTTACCAAAGTTTTGAAAAAAATCGTTTAATCAGATTAAAAATTTTTAATTGCCAAAAATTGGATAAAAATTATCGAAAATTGTGTAAAAAATTCACTGAAATAGGTTAAAAAATGAAGAAAATTGTTTGAAAATCACTAGAAAATTTTGAAAAATATGTAAAAATTGACAAAAATTATGAAGAAAAATCATTGGAAATTATCTAACATTTTGTAAAAATTTAACTAAAATGGGTAAAAAGTGCAAAGAATTGATTGAAAATCAAAAAAATATCGTTAAAAACCCTGGAACGTTTTTAAACTTCCCAGAAATAGAATAAAGAATTGACTGAAAGGAGTAAAAAGTGAAGAAAATCGATCGAAAATCACGGGAAAGTGCCTTAAAATATTTGAAAACTGACCAACATTGTGAAAAATGGTCTAAAATTTTGTAAAAATTTGACTAAAATTGATAAAAAGTACAAAAAATTGATCTTAAGTCACTAAAAAATGTTGAAAATGGCTGAAATCCATATTTTTACCCCTTTCCTTCAAATGTTTATCTAATTTTCGATGATTCTTAACGATTTTTTTATATATTTTCAGGTCAATTTTCTCCCATTTTTCATTAATTTCATGCGATTTTCAATCAATTTTATACTCTTTTAAACTTTTTAGTCAATTATTTACCCAATTTTTGATTACTTTAAACGATTTTCAATGATTTTTTAACATTTTTTTTTCATATTTTAGGTAAATTTTAATTCAATTAATTTAGTCAATTTTTAACCTAATTTTCGGTGATTTTTAACAATCCTCTCTTGAAGTACATTTTTTATTATTGCCAGCCCGATAGCCTCCCTCTATAGTATGGTAATGTCCCCAATAGAAACAACCTTTACTAAGTCTATATGTACCGGTTGAACTTCGACCTTCTAGCTCGGACGAAGAAGCATAGATAAGCGTAGGGCAAACTCTGTAAGCAACAAAAGGTTACCAAAAAACTCAAACTTTTGAAAATGCATCTGAAGTGGTACCAGGGAGTTGAAAACTCTAAATTTTCAAAAGACGATTCCAGATACCATGCCAAATTTCAGTTCTTTATCTCTATTTCGAGAGGAGGTAAGTGTCAGGTAATCTTTTTCCAAAGTCAAAAATAGAGTAAACCCCCATATCTCCCTTCCTGATTTTCGTAGGAGGCTGATTTTTGGTTATGCTATACAACTTTTGATTTTCTATCGATTCAATAATTTTGACTCGAGGTTGTTTCGATTTTTATGTACCTAATTGGCCTCAAATCTAAAAGCGTACTTAGAAAATTTGGATGGTTTTGACCCGTATGTAACCAAGTGTATAATTTAATTTTCAGTGGTCGATGAGTAAATTCTTCAAAACTACGATCTAGTATACTTATTTATCGGAGAATCTCGAAGAATTCTTTGCATGATTTAATTTTTTATGATGGTGAGAAATGCTGTATTAGTCGAGTTTTAATTTTATTGATCATTAAATAATAGTACGGGTAAAGGTACAGGTAAATACCTAGTTTATATGCTATTCCTTTATAAGTATAGAGCCTGAATAACTATCAATGGTATTTAAACAATTTTCTACCTTGTACTGCTAACAAGTAGAGTACAGAGTATGTGACATGTATTTGAAAGTAGAGTAATGAGATCATCAATGCGGTGTTTTCAAGAACGTACTGGTATTTGAATGTAAGTAGTGAGTACGATGTCGTACAAATAGGTAGACCAATTAGGAGTAATTGTGTGTACTGTGTTGTCACTTCATTGATTACCGAATCACTTTTCAGCGAATCGATGAATTAAAAAATTTCGAATTTAAATCATTTATAGATGTATGTAGCTTACATGAATGTTTATTCTTCGTCATTTATGAAAACAATGTAGATGCGTAAAAGTTACATGAAATTTCGCTCGTACGTAATTGATATGCTCAGAGATTGGTAGAAAATGATTGGATGGAATGACATTTCGTTATAACGCGAGAGATGATAAGTAATATCATAATTAACGTAGGTATGTAGTGATGGAAGTAGATAGGTAAGGTACCTCTACCTACTCAATGATTTTTATGTGTAAGCAATTACATGTTCCCTACGAATAATTACGAATTATCCGATCTTGGTGGTTAATTGGAAGTCAAATATTGAAACCCGCTGTTTCCTTTTGTTAATTCATTTTTTTTTTTATTATTGATACGCGAAGAGAGAGGATGTAGTATCTCACTTGTTCAAATGATAATTAAGGGACTTGTTTATTTCTTCTTTCCTCCGAGCTTCTTCTAACTTGCGTTTTTTGATTGATTAACTTTAAAAGATGGTTACATAATTGTCTTTATTAACAGCATGGTGCTAAATTTACTGCTTGGAACTTCAGGTTGTCTTCAGTTATTCGAATTTGTTTGTTTGTTTTTGTTTTTTTTTTTTTAATTCCATGCGGTTGGATTTGATTCAATTTCTTTCTGTTGTTTTCAAACTGAATGAGTTGCATTTTTTATCAACCTTATTTTAGTTGAAATTGTTTTCCATCGATAGTCTGTAGTCCATAGCTCTATACACATAAAGGAGTGATTTCATAAAAAATATTTGATTACAAAAAATGGCATCGCTTTGCGATACTTTTTTCCTAACCAGCATTGAAGATAAAAAAAGATTCAATGGGGCTAAAAATTCGAAACACCCAAAATTCCTCATCAGCATACAACTCCATCCATATAAAATGGGCCAAGGCATTTTGAAGAAAATTTCCAATAAGTCACTAAATTTATGTCTCTGCATCCTATTACTATTCACTGAGTAGCTCACAACTAAAAAATTCGTAATCAGCTTTGCGGGTAGAAAGCGTTCAATGGAGCGAAAAAGTCAAAAACTCCAAAAGGCATATCTAGGGCTCCTACTAAAGGTACATACCTAATTTCAAGTAAGTTCGTAGCCCAATTTGAAGGGGAGTTATGCAAGGAAAAAACTCGAAAAACTCAAAAAATCAGGAAACCTGATCAAAAAACTATATTTTTAGGGCTGTGAGAGGGTGCAATGGAGCTTAAAAATCAGGGTTCCTAAAAAGCACCCCTAGAGTCCCTACTGAATATACATACCAAATTTCAACTTTTCTAGGTCATTTTGGTGGGGAAATAAGGGAGGAACAAGCCTTTTTCAAGGTCAAAAAAGAGAAAAACCCTCATATCTCCTTTTTTAATTGATATAGGAGATCGATTTTTGGGTATGTTATACAACTTTGAATTTTCTTTCGATTTACTTGGAAAAGGAACGATTTTTGTTTTTTTAGCCCCTTAGCACCTCCTCTCCCAGGCTAAAACTGAATTTTGACCCAAGGTCATCCCCACTCATATATATCCAATTTGCCGCCAAACCGAGCCGATTGACGTGATTGGATCGATTTTGATCAGTATCGAGCAGAATAAATGATTTTAATGCTCAGGGGAAAAAATAAATGAAAATGAATCTCTGACATGGTCAAAAATTGTCTTAATTGCCTTCTAGGACCCTAAAACGGATTTTGTTGGCGTCCCCCTCCCCCGCAACCGCCATTGGTCGATAGACTGTTATGCGGTAGTAGCCTGATTTTCATTGACAATATGACATAGAAAATCGGGCAAAAAACTAGCTTGAAAGGCATTTTTGAAGTTCCCAGCTTGCACAAGGGTGAGGGGGGAGGTGGGGGTCTCAAAAATGCCGTTTTGGAATCTACCTCAGAACCACTCAAACTTAACAATACTATAAAAAGGAACTCTTACAAATACCAAATGTATAACTTTTTCGACTGGGACCCGGTACAATCGAATATTAGAGCCATTTTAATGCAATTTTTGCCAATTTTGATGCTAAAACAGCCTCACTACTATGTCTATGGCTGGTAACCTTTTGTTTCTGTATAATGTTGTTTAGGATTTTTCATTTAAACCGAAATCGGCCAACCCGACTAAAAAAAAACAATACAAAAGAAAATTATGGTGCAAACACTACCGTATTCAACCTCGCGTCACAATATTTAATTCTGTGATCATCTTTCAAAAGTAGCCATGTGACCTAGAAAAATAATGCGAAATTCTACGCTTAATCCTTCCACGATGCTTTTTTCCTACTCAGTATTGCGAGTAGAAAGGTTCAATGGGGCTAAAAAGTCGAAACCTTCAAAATGCACATCAAGGGCCCCTACACAGAGAACATACGTATTTTCAACTTCGTAGGCCAATTTAGAGGGGCGTTATGCAAGAAACAAACTCTACAAATTAGAAAAATCGACCAAAAACATATTTATGGCGTAAAGGGAGGGGGGAGGCAAGCTGGCTAAAAAGCCGAGTTCCCTCAAACGCACATCTAGGGCCCCTACTAAATGTACATGCCTAATTTCAACCTCCTAGCTCAATTTGGAGACGAGTTATGCGAGGAAGAAACTCAAAAAATTAGAAAAAACGGTCAAATTTGAGCCGGGGGGCTGAAAATTTGACCCCCCCCCTGGAACATTTAGGACCCCCACTAAATGTGCATATCTAATTTCAAGCTCCTGTTACAATTTGGAGGTGAGTTATGTGAGAAGCAAACTGAAAAAATGAGCAAAATGAGAAAAACCGATCAAAAACCACTTTTTTGAGAATGTGAGGGGGTGGAATGGAGCTAAAAAGTCGGAATTTCCAAAAGACACATCCAGGGCCCTGCTAACTGTACATGCCAAATTTCAACTACCTGGCTCAATTTAGTGGGAAGATAAGGGTGAAAGGGCCCTTTTTCAAGTTTAGAAAGGGGGGAAATCTCCATATCTCCCTTCCTAATTGACTTAGGTGGTTGATTTTTGGATATGTTATACGACTTTTGATTCTCTATCAATTGGGAATGAAATGGGGTCAATTTTTACTTTTTTGACCTCTCAGCCCCCTCCCCCATATCGGGGCATAATTGAATTTTAACCCAAGTTCATCCCCACTCTTATATTGTGTAAACCGGCGCTGAACTGAGCCAATTAGCCGAATTGGAGCGATTTTGGCCAGTATCGAGTGGAGTGAATGATTTTAATGTTCGAGGGAAAAAAATAATTATCTGGCATCGAAGGATCTAGGATCCGAAAACGGATTTTGTTGATATCCTCCCCTCCCTCTCGGCCATTGTTCGACAGACTGTAGCAGCTTGGTTTTCATTGACAATATGATATAGAAAATCAGGCTAAAAATTTTCTTTACACAAAAATCAAAAAAAAAAAAAATTCAACTCGTATATGTATTATTTTTTACGAGAGAAAAATTGCGATAAATAAATTAGGTAAAGTGAATTTTACTCTCACCCGTCGCTATACTTTTGCTTTTTGCTTTCAACGGCCTTGTTAAGGTAACGCAACCGAAAGATGCAGGTATTAGACGCGTAATAAGATTTAATGAATTCTGTAAGATTAAGTATATTTTACGAAGTGCATACCTACAATAAGACTATAGCGTAGAGAAAGATTAGAAAGGGGTGAAGAAGTACGTCTAATAATGTTATGTACGTAGACCTACGTTCCACGAACATATCTATCTTATCTGCACATCGTAATAGCGTTGCAAATTCATCACCATCGTCGTCGTCGTCATCATCATCATCATCATCATCATCATCATCATCATAATCACCATAACCACCATCGTTGGCCGGTTCGTGTCGGTATATACGTCGCTCGTATTAATTTTCACACTAATATATTTATAATAATACTTCCTCATGCATGCCGTTTTCTGCGAGCTTGTCAATTACCCGAAAAAATATATTACAACGTGATAACAAAAAAAAAAATGTGCACTTATACCTGAGGTACGTAGTAGTCCCTACTGCGTATAAATGATCTTTGAGCAAATATAAAAAAGCTATAAAGCTTAGACGTATTTCGTCTACGCGTTAAAAAAAAAAAAAAAGTAATAATAAGTATAAAAAAATGTACGTTACGAACCAAAAAAGAGGAAAAAAAATTCTGCAAAGAAAATATGGTCTCTGGGAACCAGGTAATGAACATATTGCTACAGGTCACCATACCTACCTATAGCTGTATATTGTATAATGATCTCAGAGAGACGGAAATATTAACTCGTTACGTTATTTAAAATTACCTTAATCTACATATACAGTAACGTATAGGTAGGTAGGTACACATATATATACGTAGTATCTTATACAAATTCGAACATAAAAACTTACAATAATGAACACATGTCGTGTGATGAACCTCATTCATTCATCGTTTAAAACTAACCTGTAAGTATACACATTACACACTTACATACACACATATGTAACGAGTTTTTAGCCTTATATTATAATACACTGGTAGAGTAAATTTTCACCTAACATGAAAACTTTTATTGTTTCAATGAGGAAAGTAAAATTAATACGTGCGCTAAAAAAGAAGAAGAAGAAGAAGGAGGAGGAGAAGAAAAAATAAATAAAATAAAACAACTGCAGCACCTACCTCATCGTGTACTTGTACATATGTGTATGCCTACCATATCGGATAGTATTCCCGTAAAAAAAAAATTTCTCCATCATTTACACTGGTAATGAACTAGTTTCACATAATAGTCAACACAAATACAAAACATACTTACTAGGTGCCTCTGCCTATATGAACTTTTTTAATCGTCCACAACACATCCCGTAAATAGATATTATGCCAGATTTGGTTAATGTTGTGGAATAAAATTTATGCTTTTTCACCTTACTTTCTATTTCGATTATAAGTAAATAATTTTCAAATAATAATAATAATAATAATAATAATAATAAAACGCGTATATTTTGACTTATCAATCAAATTGTACGAGTATGCGTGATCGTAATCCAAAATATACGTTGTTGTAGGTCTGTGTAGGTAGGTATACGATTGTATTTGTTATACGAGGTGTACGTGTAAACGTGTTTAAAACTTTGGTGCTGGATGAACTTTAGCTTCTTCATATTATGTATAGTAGTAATGTGATCACCTAGGTCTGGGAGTATAGGTAATTGTAGAAAGTAAACGTCTCCAGGTCTACGTAGGTATATGGTTATTAGACCATAGCAACAACGTATAACTCGCGTACGAGCGAGGTATTTAAATATTCAACGTATATAATATTCGCTTACTTACTTTCCGTATCTCACACATCTCTTCCAATACATATGCAAGTATAGCAGCTGGCTAACGAATAAATTCAAAATTAAATTTACGCAGCGCACGAAACAATGAGAATCTTCGACTGCAACACGCGTATAACTTGTAAATGGGCCTTTGAGAATTTGATATGCGTTAATACGAGTATGGTTAGGTAGAGGTGGTACCCCAGTCTTCTTCGGTACCTACCTACCTGCCTAGCTACAGCAATCATTCGTTATAGATGGTTAGACGTATTATCGACGAAGAGGTTACAAAAGTACAGCATAGGCTACAGTACGTACAAACGTAACAACAACAACAACTACTGGAAATGGGTCACTGGCTATTTCCAGACAAATAAAAAGAAATTTTCTGACATTCGAAATAATTCTACGTTTTTACGGAGCGGTCGACGCGACGCAATGTAGATATATATTCCAAGCGGAACAATACCAGCGATTGACTAAAAATTACGGTGACCGTTGGACGGGCCGCGTCATTAGTTATAGATTCCTGTGTATTGGAGGATGCATTCCGTAGTGGTACTTGGTTACTTACTGCTTACTTATCGTAGATATCTGTGCGCCTAGCATGTGCTGTACGGTCCAATGTCCGGATCTTACATTAGTCTGTATTTTGGTTGTTGTATCTGGTGTCGAGAGTACACTCTTCTGGCGATCTGTTACTTATTTCAAATAGATAAACTTCGATTTGTTCTACAATCTGCCGATATCGTGTTAGGTAGCAGTGTATCGAGAGTAGTTGATATAAATGGTTTCGTAAAAGGATAAATGAAATTTTTTTGTCGAATATTTCAACGTTTTTTACGGCCTGTTTTGAGGAATACGTCATAACTCATTTGGGTGATGAGGAGAAAATAGGCCAAAGATTTGAGTTAAACTGTGTCGAAAATTTGAAATTTTTTATGTACCTTTCAATTCAGATTTCACAAAAGCTCGAAGGCATCGTGTTTAGATTTTTCCCCCTCTTTTGACGTGTCTTTTTGCTTATTTTTGTAGTTGGGGTAATGCAATTTCGAAAACGTTGAATTGAAAATAGAAGCAAATGCACGGAAACAAATTTAGGCAATTTCCTTTTCAGCGAAAAATTCTAGATCCCTATCAACATTTTAATATAAAATGCAAAAATCCTTTATAATCATCTTATATCGTGAATTTTTGATCAAAAACTTTAAATCAGAAACGTGTATTCTTCACTCCATTATGAAATTTGATTTTATTAATTCCTAGCAATATATAGATAAAAATTATACGAGCATCCATCATCACAAGTTTTTGATCAAAAATTTCAAATAAAATATCAAAAACTTTTTTATTTTTTCTATTTTCAATTTTTTTAATTATTTAATTTTTCCAATTTTTTATTTTTTAATTGGACATCGATGTAAACATTTTTACATAAAATACAAAAGTTATTAATTATTTTCATTTTTACCGGTTTCTGTTCGCTATTGAAATCGTCAGAGTTTCTTTGTTGTTTGTTTTTTTGTTCATTTATTTATTTATTTGTTTCCTAACGCGATAAATCGAGTAAAAGATGGTCCGATTTTCTTGAAATTTTCAACATAGATTCAGATCATCGGTCTTCGGAGTTGATTAGATTTTCGGACTAAATGGTCCATCAGGAACCGAAATATTAATTTTCAAAGTGTCAAAATTGAATTATTTCCTTTATGACAAAATGCATTTCCATGGAAATCTTTTTTCCTTTTGGATTTTAACGCATTGATGACGTCATCAAAAGCATAATTCAATAGGTATTGGACTTATGATTAGAATATCGATGAAATTGATTTATTTCCATGAAATTTCGTATTCATCGGATGGTCAACATGTCTATTTTTCTGTCTCTATCTTTCTTTATTTCTTTTCTAACGTGATAACTCGAGTAAAAAAGATGCGATTTTCTTGAAATTTTCACCATAGCTTCGGATCACGATCCCTTAGAGCTGATTAGATCAAATGGACCATTAGTGATCAAACGGTTCGTTAAGGACAGACATATTATTTTTCGAAGTGCCCCAATTGGATCATTTCGATTTTTCAAAGAGCGCCAATTGGATAGTTCTCCTATGCTACAAAATTCATCTCCATGAAAATCTTTTTTCCCTCTCTATTTCAATTTATTTTATAAATTAAAAATTTTTATGTAGGTAGATTGAAGTTGATACGACAAATTTTTTTTATTTATTTTATCAGAACGTTTCGACAACGTTGTTGTCATCATCATCAGCTCGATTAGTGATACAAAAACTTAGATAATACAGACAAAGAAAAATAAAAATGAAATAACAATCGAATAAAAAGGAAATGTAGCCAAATATTTGTGAAAAGATTTTTTTTAAAAAAAAAAAGGCCCAAAGATGTTTAATTTTTTAAAGTGTAACTATAGATTTTGCTTAAGCCATGGGCATTAGTTTTAAAGTTGATAGAATGTTTATGCTTTTTTATGTATAAGTTCTACAAAATGTTGCGTCTTTTTTTGTTGGTTTCGAAATGTAAAATACTCGGATTTTTGAAGTAAAAATTGTGGTGGTTAAATTTGGAGTGTATCGAAAGAGCCGTGGTTTTTTTTTCGTTTTTTATATCAAAATTTTTATATTTTATATCCTTTTTTAACACTGATTACATAATTCAAATTTCTGATTATATGATATAAATTTTTTTTTATTATATAAAATTAAAGTGTTTATATTTTATAATTTTTTTTCTACTCAGATTTCATCATTTGAATTTCCAATTTTATAAAATTGAAATTTTATTGTTCCATAACTTTTTTTAATGCAGAGTCCTGTTTTTATTGTTTAATTGTTTAATTTTTTTTGTTTTTTCCCTATTTTTCATGTTTTATTTTTTTTATAACTTTTTAACAAAAGTGCAGAAGTCGTCAACTTTTTTTATTTTTCAATTTTTTTACATTTACAACTTTTTTATTTTTTCATTATTTAATTATTATTTTTTAGTTTTTTTTTGTTTTTTTCTTCTATTTTGCATTTTTTAATTTTTCCAATTAAACATCCATGTCAACATTTAAACATCCATGTCAACATTTAAACATCAAGTGCAAAAGTTATCAATTTTTTCAAATAACATTTTAGCATGAATTGAAAAAATCGTTCATATTCATCCTTCATTGCGACGCAATGTCAAAAACGTTACACTTTCAAAAAATGACCCCCAGCCCTAAAATATATCCATGTCAATAAAAACGTAACATCAAAAATGGCACATCAAAAAGGTAAAATATCTAATAAGTGTTTTTGTGTTTTTAAGATATACATATCAAATTTTAGGTACAAATTGAATAATTAAAATATTATTTTATTTTAATTTTACAAATTAACGTTATAAAATTATTAACCAACATTTTATTCAGAAGTTATTTTACTTAGAATTAACTTAAAAGAATAATTTATATATTTTTTATTTCTTGATTTTAATTTTTTTTATTTTAAAAATTTTTTCATTTCCCATTTTTCTATTCTTTATATTAAAAACTTTTTTAAATTAAACATATCCATATCAAACTTTAACATAATATCTAAAAGTCATTCATACTCATCTTTCATCGCAAGTTTTTGAAAAATTAAAAACATTGCATCGAAAACGTCAAGTTTTCAGAAACTGACCCCCAGACATTCATGTAAAAAAAAAAAACTTGGAAATTTATTTCAAGGAAAGCTATAAAACTGAAAAAATTTCAGTCTCAGTTTCAGTCTTCAGTTTTCAGTTTTAGTTCACAAGTATTTATTCGAACTGTTTCAGTTACATTTTCAGTTTTACATTTTTATAAGCCTGATGTGGCGCCGCTCCAAATTGAACTATTTTCTACACGAGTTCAGCCTTTTGACTTGAAAAAACTATCGGTTCTTCTTTCACTGGCCAATGATCGTACCCTCCTAGGTATTTTCTCAAGCACAAAAAATCATTTGAACCAATGAAAAATTATTAGTAATTTCGCATCTATAACTTATGAATAGCTTTAATATTTCGCAAAAATGTTATCTTCACTTCGCTGGCTTTATTCGACGATCGCTTTTTTGGTATCTAAAAAAATTCCGCCTTCTACACCATGGGTTAGACGTGGTCCCATGCAATCAGTCTATTTTTAGAGAATTTCAAGTTCATTTCTTTAACAAAATAAAATTTGGCGTTCATAATTAGCCAGTTTTCTGGGACTTAAAATCTTTTCATATTTTATCCCAATTTGGAAAATAATAGGAAGTATTTTAAGAATCTTTTTACGATTTTCTTTCGGTTTATCCTGTCTGATCCAATTTTTAGAAAAATGCTTCAGTTTTCATGAGGTTCATCTGGGCTTCAGTGAAAAGTTTTCCGAGTTTTATTCAATGAAAATGTATTCCAAGCAGGCCCATTCACGAGGGGATAGGAGTGGGCGTTTAACAACCCCGTCATCACGCCTCTTTGACAATAAAAAATTGGATTTTACTATGAAATAGTGCTATCAACTCTGAGAAATTGTATAAATCACTGAAAAACTATCAAAAATGGAGTTATACATGGCGAAAATGTAATTTTTTTCATCGCAGGAAACCTGCATTGCACTTGACAGATAATGCTGGTAAAATGTACGGATTTTAGTCGGAAAATTTTCTTCATTTTCACTCCCCCCCTCTCCACCCTCTTCGCCCGTTGGTTTCACTATATCCCTCTGTCGTGCGAACTTACTTTTTCGAAAAAAATGATGAAATTTTAGGACTTGTGAGCATTGAAAATTTGAATCCAGCTCTAAAGTTTGCCTGCTAAACCAGTGGCATGATTTAATAAAACATTAAACTGTCAAACCCTCCTTTGAAATAAATATTGTTCATAAATTTGAATTTCCAAAATCCAAATAGCTAATATCACATTTCTATTGCTTCAAGTTGTAATCTTGATTTCGATTCATGTCGTCGTTTTAAAATAATGACGATGCTGAAATAATCGAATCATAAATTTTTTAATTGTAAGCAATACGCACGCTTTTCTAAAATTATAATTGTTAATTAATATTGTAATTTTATCATCGTGTTTGAAATAAAAATGCTAATTGATAAGGCATGTTTTCACGTCTTTCTACTTCTAAATCATAAGCATGAAATTTTAATTTAAAATGCGTTGTTTTTGTTTTTTTGATGACTTTTGATTTAAAACTGTGACTTGCGTGATTCCCAAAGTTTTAAAAAAAAAAATCAATAATTTTCATGACATTTGAAAAACTGCTATTCTTGGCGATCTTTGGTATCGATAACCTCAGTTTTTTGATAGGTATTAAAAAACGCAAGATGTCATAATATCTTATTATACATATACTAAAAGTAATCGATCTTACGTGTACGCTGCTTACTTAAAGATCACCGGTTCGATTGCAGCGATGTTCAAGGAAAATGACATTTCATGTAGGTTAGGTTCTGTATAGGTATGTCCACAACATCTGGCTACAGCTACACGCAACCGCCATATTGTTCAACTTGTTTAACGCATTCGTAATCAGATAATAAACTGCGAGTGAGTTGATAAAATCGCCCAAATTTTCAAATTTTCGAGTAGCCTATAGACGGACGGACGGACGGACGGAACAACGTTATAAAATAACGGTGTGTACGAATCGCAGATAGATTAAGTAATTGTTTCGCGGAAAACTAAATCGCCTGAGTGGCCACCTGACGCGATGAATGTGGTGTCTGTGCAGTGTGCAGTGTGCAGCGTAGCTCTAGGCACATGATCAAAACTAGCTATACAAGAAGCGATATATCCGAGAAAAAAAGGGAAATTATTTCACTTGCGAATGATACAGAGGAGGCTAAAAGCTGAAACGACGAAATTTTACTTTCAATAATTACCTACGATTGGTAGATAGATGTTGGTATACGTACGAATTCGGCTGCGCAGGAAATTTGATATATAAGTGATGGAAAAAGTCTCGTGCGATGTCTATATTAAATTATCACGGATCGCTGACTTGTGGAACATTTTAAATTTACATCTTGTATACCGCTATTTTTACGCGGACGGTGCGGCCTGTCTTGGAATTAATAGACGAGGTCGAGTGTAACATCGGACGAAATAATTTCAGGTTTGAAATTTGTTGGTACCATGTAATGTTTGATTATGAGAGTTACCTACTGTACCTAGGCTAGGAAGGTACTTTCATTTTTAAAGGGGTTGAACCCGGACGAGAAATTATTTCGGTGGCTAATTACCTATCAATTATACTCGTAGCTCGTGTTAAAAAATTTCATTTGTATTTCAATTATCAAAAAAAATTTTCATAAATTTACAAAATGATTTTAAATCATTGAAATATCGAAAAATTTGTATTTTTAATCACTAGTGACTTTATTTTTAGCCTGATTTTTTATGTCATATTGTCAATGAAAATCAGGCTGTTACAATCTACCGACCGACAGCGGTGGGCGGGGGGGGATACCAACAAAATCCGTATTGATGTCCTAAACGACCATTGAGACAATTCTTGGCCATATGAAATATTCATTTTTATTTTTATTTCCCCCCCCCCCCCCCCC
>FIZR01000274.1:0-10222 GCA_900060175.1 Ferrisia virgata | reverse complement strand
GATTCTTGAAGGAGATGTTTTCCAATGGAAGGGTCTTTGCACTCGGTGAGAATGCCAAAATCGTCTGCGAATAGTACATTGGAGACAAAAGCTGGGATAATCGATGGTTATTACAAAAATTACATTTGAAGCAACCTTTGCGCCTTAAATCTCAAAAATATATTTATCGGAATGCTCAAAATCAAGTTATTCTTGTTTATTCGAAAAAATATCAAATACAACACAAAATTAGTGATGGAAAAATTGAAATTCTCGCCCTTGACCCCCCCTCCTCCCCCCTATGCTAAAATTCGGAACAAGTGATTAAACCTTGCCAACAGATTAAAAATTTTCATCGTGGAATATAGTTGCGGGTTTTTGGAAATATTTTCAAAAGCAAAAAGTACTCCTCATCCCAACCACTCCACCTCTCGTGTCTCAAATTATTTTCCATAACCTGAGTTCAGAAACAACCGATACACAAGGAGGGTACTCATTAACACAGTAGAACCTCGATTATTTGACGCAATTGGGGAATGGGGTGTGTCAAATAAGGGAAATGGCGAATAAAGCGAAGGGATTCCCCCCCCCCTTATTTTTAATGAAATAAATAAATGTGCAAAATATGTACATGGTAAAACATGTGTAAAACGTTTGAAAAATTCATGAAAAATCTTTCAAACAATTATTTCTTCAAAATAAGTCTGTGATTTGCACTTGTTTGACGGAAGAAATGTTTTTTCTGAGGGCTAAGAGGAGAATTTGTCCGTCAAATAAAATAGGGTGTCAAATAATCGAGGTTCGGTTGCTTCCATTTTATGACAGAATTTGGCAGAAATTTTGAATTTTCGATTATTTATTTGATTTTTTCCAAGTCAAGCACTTGTACATTGAGGGAAAAATCATTTCGAAAATTCGAATAACATATTTGTGATAAAAAGTGTGTAAATTGTGGTAATTTAACCCTTGCGTTTGAAAATATTTCTAAAGACCCTCAACGTTTTCAGTGGTGATATTAATAAATCTGCGGACAAGAACGAATCTTTGACTTCGAAAGTAGGCATTGGAAGAAAGGGTAGCCGAAGAGGGTATCGTGGTTAATAGTAAACTATGATAAACAACTTTTCGAGATTTGGGGCTCAAGGGTTGTTTGCAAATGCAATTTTTGGGGCCTGATTTTCGAAAAATTGTAATTTTGTGAATTGAAGGATCCATACTAAATCTACATACCGAATTTCAACGCCCTAGCTCAGGGAGGGGGAGGGGAGAAGGGGGCATATGCCAGGAA
This sequence comes from Ferrisia virgata, assembly GCA_900060175.1. Taxonomy (NCBI): domain Eukaryota; kingdom Metazoa; phylum Arthropoda; class Insecta; order Hemiptera; family Pseudococcidae; genus Ferrisia; species Ferrisia virgata. The sequence continues at coordinate 8,955 of FIZR01000274.1, read as the reverse complement.
CAAACTGAAAAAATAAGAAAACCCGATAAAAAAACAGCTTCGGGGTTTTGAAGTAGTGCAATGAGGCTGAAAAGTCGAAACCCCCAAAAGTCACATTTAAAACCACGTACCAAATTTAAACTTCCTATCTCAATGTAAAGGGGAGTTATGCGAGAAATAAACTCAAAAAAGAAGGAAAATCTACCAAAAAAACTACACTTTTGAGGCTATGAGGGGGTGCCATGAGGCTGAGAAGTCGAGACCTCCCCTCCCAACATATCTAGAACCCCTAGTAAATGTACATACCTAATTTCAACTTCTTAGCTCAATTTGGAGGGGAATTATGTGAGGAACAGACTCAAAATATAACAAAAAACGACCAAAAAACCACTTTTTTGGGGCTCAGAGGTGGTGAAATGAGGCTAAAAAGTCGATACTACCAAAGGCCACTTCTACGTTTCATACTAAGCGTACGTACCAAATTTCAACCTTACAGTTCAATTTGGTGGGGAGATAGGGGATGAACAGCTCTTTTTCAAGGTCAAAAAGGAGGAACACCACCATATGTCCCCTTCTAATTGACCTAGGAGGCCGATTTTTGGATACGTTATACATCATTAGACTGTCCATCGATTAATTTTAAAAGGGATAATTTTTGAAACTTGAGCCTCTCAGCACTTCCTCCCCCAAATTTAGGCACAACTGAATTTTGACCCGAGGCCATCTCCAGTTCAGAATGCGAAATGACACGCTAATCAAATCCTATTCCCCTAATTTGATCCAGTTTTGGTCAGTATCGAGCTGAAGAAATAATTTTTCAATTTTATGTGTGGACGGGATAAATAAAAAATAAGAATAAATATCTAACGTGACCGAAAATAGCTGTAATGGTATTCTGGTACGCCAAAACGGAATTTTTTGACCCCCCCCCCTCCCCCCACTATATCACTTGCCTTAGGTCGATAGCCCGAGGTTTCATTGATAATATGACACAGAAAATCAGGTTAAAAATGTAGAGAATCCTTCAAGAAGAAACGTTAACTTGAAATTCTTTTGTAGAATCAGTGCAAGGATAGATAGGTGCATTTCTAAGAAAACGAGACGGATCGTCGGAGGGTAAGGGGCTAGAAAAAATGACACCTAAGCGTATTTTTCAACAAATATGTACATTTTACGTTAAGAATCAGTCGTTCAATTGCTTTTTACATTTTTGGTGCGAGCGGAAGCCTTTTATTGCAGTAATTCGACTGTATCAATAGGTATGTAGGTATAGATAGAGAGGTATCTACCTTTTGTACGTTTTGAAGGGTGAACGAACGAGTTTTTCAAAGTTGGCCGAATTTTAGAAAGTTATGGCCCTTTAAACTGGTTTACTGAATAAAATCGCTGTTCTATAAGCGTACAATACGTGAGCGTGCATACATTTAAAAGTGCTAAGTACAAAATATGAATTTAGTATGCCAAGTGTTGTCATCAGAACGTGCTTAATGCGCGTTGGAGAAAAAAAACCGGCCAAAATAGGCAATCTCGGACTCGGTTTAAAATTGTATTGTTCTTCGAATACCGGATACTCTACTCTATTTATATATATATTTATACGAGTACAACTCTTTGCTAAAATCTCGTAACACTCGAGGATTTAACTAGAATTTCTGTTCAATTAGAAAAATAATTTAAAACAGAAGAGGCGAAGGAAGAAAGGAGCTGATTGGAAAAAAAAAATCTATCTTTAGAACAATAATCTTCGAAAATATTTCATCGACGAAATATACCTCGACGTATTAAAGAAGAAAAAAAAACAAATGGAAAAAAGTAATTAAAAGGCTTCGAATAAAATATGTTGCGATATTGCTCGATGTAATCTTTCAGTCTAAACTGTCCGTTTTAGTGGAAAAATAATTTTTTTCACGGTTAATCCTGTGTTGAAATTATTCGGTTTGTGGTTTTATATAAGATTTTGAATGGTGAAAAGTAATTTCTGTTCATATTCTGATCATACTCGATGGATAAAATACGACTTTGGAATGATATATTAATATTTCACTCGAGAAGACTACTTTCGTTAAGGGTAGATTGTGTTTATTTTTTCAGTATTTTTCGCCGTATTACTAGAGTTTTTCATGTTGATTATAGAAACGAGTAGACAAATTATTATTGATTAAAATAATTTTTTTAATACTTGAAAAACTTGTTCGATCAAAACGACAATTTTGATTTGATTTTTGTGCTGTTATGTGACGATTATTTTTATGACTGGTAGTTTCTCATTTTGCCATGTACCATAATCCTTAATAGGTTTGAAAAATAATTACCTAACGACGCCAGAGATTAACTTGCTTGTACTTATGCATCTAAATAAAAATTTACCGATAAGACAGTTTAGTATTGTTGACAACGTACTATCAGGAAAGTTGTAGTCGAGGCTCGAAAATGTTTTGCAATTCGATAAGCTGTTAAACGCGATAATGTTACCATTTCTTTGTGAACCTGAAACTAATTTCTATCGCTGTTAGTGTGGTGGTTGAAGAGAAAGGTGAGGTGTTTTGTAGAAAGCAGTTGACTAAGTTGACTAAGCATGAGTCTGCAGGAGCAGAAGAATTTCAATTCTGTTGTGAAACGATTGGTTTGTATTGCGATGCCTTGACTGATAAAGTAGGCAATTTGTTTGAATGTATGTAATATAAATTGCGTTACGTTTATTGAAAGGAGTAAATAAATGCATAACTGTTCGAGCTTCAGTGTTGCTAGCTAACATAACAATAATATGACATTAAGAATACAGGACATTTTTATCGTATTAATATTTTTTTAATATTATTAAATCGCTTCGACTTGGATTTTATTTTAACATTCGTATTTTTTTGTTTTGTTTTGTTTCAGGTGAGTTGAAATCTCAGTCATTACCAAGATCAGTATTGTTATCAGGTACTTGTACTCGTATTATAATTACATAACGAATTAATTAATATTATTGTCAACTTTTCCTTAATACTGTAATGAAAATAAGAGATATCTGTGGTAGATATTACGTCAATATGGCGTAGATAACGCTGTTGCTTTGTTGTGTTGTTGGAAAAAAGATACAGTGACTTTTGAACTTTCTCTTCTGATGCAGCATAATACCAGCGAGACGAACATCGCGCGAACCTGCGTATTATTTTTATTGCTGAATTGTAAATTTATAAAAACCGTGATTAGAGAGTCTGTATACGTATAGAAGATGGATGATGTTTAACTTGAATTGGGATTTTTTTTCCTCACTAAATTACAATGTTTCCAACGATGCGAAGAACACAACTCGACGGAGTTTGTTCACCTGTATCAAACATTGTTATAATGGTGCGGATAACTGATTGGCTTTGATTGGAAAATTGATGCTTTTTTTTTCAACCGATGGTAATTTATGTACTGTGGTTGGGTTCATTTTACGACGACGATGCAGGTAACCAGGTATATACGAATACGCAACACAAGGTGTCGGTATAATGGGATGAGATGAGAAAAGATACGTGTTAATGTCAGAGGTGAAAATTATATAAGTTATGTAGAAATTTCAAAAATTGGCAAAACTGAATTTTTATAACGAAAAATTGCATCGTATAAAGATGTTTCCTTCCATCATTTTTGTCAGTAAGGTTTATTGATTTATTAAATTTTTATTTTGATACTTTTAGGCTGATTTTCTATGTCATATTGTCAATGAAAACCAGGCTATTACTGTCCATCCCCATTTGGCAAATCAAATAAGGGGAAATATCAACAAAATCCGTTTTTTACGCCCATTTTTTTATTTTATTATTTTTCTCCGAAGCTAAAAATCATTTGCTCGGCTCGATACCGACCAAAATCGATCAAATTTATATCCTGGAGTGAGGATGACCTCAGGATAAAATTCAGTTGTACCGAAAATTGGGGGAGAGAGCACTAAGGAGCTAAAATTTCAAAAATTGTTCTGTTTTAAGCTAATCGATAGGCAACCCAAAGTTGTAAAACACATTCAAAAGTCAGCCTCCTAGGACAATTAGAAAAAGTGATATGGGAGCTTCCTGTTTTTAGATTTTGAAAACAGGGTATACTTCCCTTATCTCCCTTACAAATTATGGTAGGAAATGGAAATTTGATGTATAGACTTGGTAAAGGCCATAGATGTGTCTTTTGGGGTTATCGACGTTTCAGGTTCATTGCAACCGTACAGCGCCGAAAATGTGGGTTTTCGTTTGTGTTTTCTTAGTTTTTGAATTCGTTCCTCGCCACACTTTCATCCAAATTTGACTAAGAAATTGAAATTTGGTATGTATATTTAATATAGGTGTTAAATAACCTTTTTGGGGGTTTCAGCTAATCAGCTAATCACGTAAATGTCTACTCGTACCCCTACAAATTTTCAAGAAAAAACATTCCACAGCGCTCTTTTTGTAGCCTGATTTTTTTGTCTCATTGTCAATGAAAATTAGGCTATTACGATCTATTAACCTAAGCTGGAGGGGGAGGGGGGTATTAACAAAATCCGTTTTGAGATCCTAGAAAACCATTACGATCATTTTTAGCTATAAATTATTCGCCCAATGTTATACCGACTAAAATCGATCAAATTTTAGGAAATAAACTTAGATGGGCGATGGATTGATTATCCGGAGTGGGGATAACCTCGGGGCAAAAATTCAGTAATGTCCAAATTTGAAGGAGAGGGCGCTAAGGGACTAAAAATTCAAAAATTGTTCTTTTTGGGTCGATCGATGGACAATCAGCTTCCCAAGACCATTAGAAGGGGAAATATAAGGGGTTTCCCCTTTTTTGACCTTGAAAACAAGCTTATAGGAAGTTGAAATTTGGTATGTAGTTTTTGTAAAGGTCTTAAATGTGCCTTTGGACAGTTTCAACTTTTCAACCCATTTGCACCTTGTTACAGCCCCAAAAACGTATTTTTTTGATAGGTTTTTCTTATTGCGAGTAGCCCTGTTAAAGTGAGCATGCAAGCTGTGGTTTATTTCTTGTGTATGAGCCCCGATACCAGTGCAGAGCCTTTTTTTGAATTTTTTTAGGTTAGTTCAAAATTATTTTAACCTGAAGACACTCGGAAAAATGCTGTCATTCAACATGATACTATTGAAAAAAGCAAAGCTATTTTGCTCACGTTGGGGTGAGGAGGGTGTAGCAATGGAGTTGAAAAGTCGACACCACCAGAAAACATATCTAAAACTTATGCTAAATCTACATACCGGATTTTAACTTCCTTGCCCAATGGGGCGGGGGGGGATATATATATGCGAGGAACGAATTCAAAAAATGAGAAAATCCACTCAAAAAACCTTTTCTGGGTCTAGGAGGGGATGCAGTGGGCCTGAAAAGTTGAAATCCTCAACAAGAACATGTACGACCTGTACCAAGTGTACATAGCAAATTTCAATTTCCCAGCTCAACTTGGAGAGGTGATAGGGGAAAAAAGCCTGTTTTCAAGGTCAAAAAAAGGAAAAGCCCTCATACCTCCTCTCGTCGTTGACCTAAGAGACTCATATCTAATTTCAAGTTGCTAGCTCAGTTTGGAGGGGAGTTCTGCGAGTAAGAAACTCAAAAAACGAGAAAAATGAGAAAACTTGACCAAAAAACCACATTTCCGAAGCTGTGAGGGAGTACAATGGAGCTAGAAATTCGGGACCCCCAAAAGGTACATCTACGGCCCCTACTAAATGTACATACCAACTTTCAAATTCCTACCTCATTTTAGTCGGGAAGTAACCCTTTTTCAAGGCCAAAAAAGGGAAAACCGCTCATATCTGCCCTCCTAATTGACCTACGAGGTTAATATTTGGATATGTTATACAACTTTCGATTCTCTATAAATTGGAATAAAAAGAAACGGTTTTTGCGATTTTAGCTCCTCAGCACCCCCTTCCCCAAATTTGGGCAAAATTGAATTTTGGCCCGAGGTCATCCTCACTTCAGGATATAAAATCCACCGCACATGGAAGCCTATTTCTTACATTTGATCGATTTTGGTCGGTATCGAGCTGAGCAAACTATTTTTAGTTTCGGGCGAAAAAAATTAAAAATAAATATCAGTGTCGTACCCAGGAGTGGCTCAAAAGAGGAGGGGGGTTTCCAGTTTTACTATTTATTGGGCCGGGTTGTTTCATAGTGAATTAAATGCTATGCCGAAGCAAAGTGAGGAATTGGACTTTTTTAACCATCAAAAAGTGCATTTTTAAGAGTTTTAAGGAAATAAACTCAGCATAAATGTAAACATTTTTCAAGTTTTTCGGCGTCAAGTGTGGTCCAGACACCCATCCCTGCTGGCTCTCTCCTCTTGACTTCGCCTCATGTCTGACATGCCCAAAAATGATCGTTATGGTCTTCTAGGATCTCAAAACAGATTTCGTTGGTATCTCCCCTCGTCCGGCATTCGTCGTATGTCGATAGACCGTAATAGCCTGGTTTTCATTGACAATATTACGTTAAAAAAATAAAAAAATAAAAGTCTGTGTTCGAGTTTTGGAGATACTGTTTGCTACAGCATAGCAAAATTTATCGAATTCCGTTCAGTCGTTTTTAGAGAAATCTTGCAGAAAATTCTAACAGAACCGGTATAGCTGATGTTTTTTAATTACTACTAAAATTCCGATCGAGCATCTTTTCAAAAAAAGGATTCGACTGTTTAATTATTTCAAATGAACATTATTCCTTACATTGTGCTTAGTTCTTACTAATACTCATAGGAGAATTCATTTGTCTAACACGTACGATTTTGAAGATTGGGTATGCCAGTTTAATTTTTCGAGCCAATTTTCTGCAATATTTCGAGGTCAGGTTTGCAACAACAGTATCGTCGACTACGAATCAGCTCTGAATCGTGGTCAATTTTTAATTTTCGAACCTGTCGTAATTCGGAGGTAAAACTTGACTTTCCCAAACGGCTCTTATCATTTTATAATAATTTTAGATTATTTGATTTTTTCGTCGTAGAGCATGCCATATTTTAGTCGTAGTGTACTCATCGAATGATTAACAAAATTCATTCAAATTCGACGAATAAGTGACGAAAACTTATCAAAGAAATGATAATTAAATTGGGCATACCGTGTTATAGGTCAACGCATATTCACTACTCATTACTACGTGGTAATTTGCCAGGCAGATCAAAGTTGGATTTTATTATAGGTATTACCTATTTATCGTTTCTGTGCGTTTGAAATATCCAGCAATGTTCTGTGGTAGCGTACGAAAAATGGCTCAGCTTTATACCGCCAGCAAGATATTCGTATACGATGCATTTTAAATCCTTCGTAAGCTTATATCGTGCGGCTAAAAATATCGGGACAGCGTAGCAGCGTCGCTATTAAATTACTTGTAGGTATCTTGTATAGTACATACAATATGTCTAAGGCTTAATTCTTGCTGCTTGAGTGCACGCTATAGATATTGTGAGTCATTTGCCAGTCTACTGAACTGGTATCCTATGCAAATAAAACCTTGGATAATAATTTCGCATCCCGCTATACTTATACTCGTACTTGTGTGTATAGATACGATTTTAAATCAGTATACTAGGTCAGCCTTATGATAGATAGATACTTTGGCTTGAAATAGCCGTTGCCGTTACGTATATCGAACAATATTAATCTTATTTATCACGCTTTGAAATATGCATAATTATACAAAACGGTACAAAAATTTTTTTTTACTGTATTATAATTGATTAGAAATAACTCGAACCTCGTTTACGTTTCATATTTCGCAATACTACGAAGAAAAATTATGATATGCGAGAAAAGTAAACTAAACGAAGTCGAATTCATTCTAATTACGCGACCTTCTATAATAACACACTCGTACACAAGCACACTTACCACATTAGATGCAGAAATAATGACAATTTAACAATACCATCATTAGGATCGTTTATATGGAAAATATACTATGCTCATGTTGGTCTATTTATACCTATGCGACGATACAGCTAGTACGAATTATAACCGAAGTAGCGAGTACATTACGGTGCATCCATATTCCTATTCAGTTTACGTGCTTGTACACAAATATACTCATTTTCTGAGTATCGATACTATTTATGCATTATGTACACAAAAACACCTTGTTGCAATAACAATGCTACCAAAAATAAACGTCCACGTACCTTCTCTCGTATTGCTAAGTATACTCGGATTATGAGAGGGTAATGCGGATTGATACGCATTGTGAACACCCTATCCGGCGGCCTATCTGCAGGTTATGACATTTTTGCTAATTTACCCTCACTGTCTGCCTTACTCGTGCCTTTATTCGCGTCTACTATACAATTTTCATAAACACGTAGGTCTACTCTATTATATAGGTAGACTATAGTTTACGTACCTATTACGTTTAATTCGTGCTCGATTGCATTGACATTTCGATTATTCATTATATATACTACGCCAGGCTGGTTGGATTTTTTTTCACCTCAGACGACGTAAAGTCAACGGAGCCAAGTTGCAGTGGGTAGAATTTTTAGGGCGAATGTGTACTATTCGTCGATCGCGTGCGTAATTCGTTGGTTAAATGGTCTGGAATAATCTCACGAGACGAGATTACGTATCCCTTCACGTGTTTGTACGACGTATTTACGTTAATAAACATCGCGTAAGGTTTCGCAGTCGTTGGCTGCTGTTGTTATTATACTGTATACCTACGTAAAGTGCATAAAACATCCTAAATATATGTAGATAATATGCTATTTTGTGAGTGAGAGGTACCTAGTGGTATTTTATTGATGAGAAAATTAGGATTGTTACGTCCAGTGTCGATTGCTAGAATTGGTTGTTTAGTTTAATTTTGGAGATGAAGCAAAGGAATTTGTTGATATCGTCTTCATCATCGGGTATGTTTGGATTGCTTGTTTGGATTTTAAGATGGTTACGAGTTTGATTGTGTGGTTCGGGCATTCGAAGAGGAGGTGATGTACGGAGATTGGTTCGGCATAGCAGAATTGACATGTAGGTT
>FIZR01000273.1:0-36380 GCA_900060175.1 Ferrisia virgata | reverse complement strand
TTACCTTTTTTTTTTTTTTTTTTTTTTCATTTCAACGTATTGCACGTGGCCACGTGTACGTAAAGATATCGTATCCACGCATACGAAGCATAGGTAATCAATATAATGCTACACAAACCTCAAAGCTAAAGAAAAATTGTTCAACGTTAACGAAAAAAAAAAAAAAAAAAAAAAACAACATTTATATCCGAATCGCAATTTACAACGGTTTCCATTCTGGGTTAAGATTCGCCATTTTCATAATGTGGCCTTTAATTAGCTAATTTTTCATATTTTTCTTTTCAGAAATGCCACCCGGGGTTAATACTGAATTTTTTTTTACGTTTTATTTTATTCAGGTGGATTTTACGTCACAGTTTGGCTAAGTGGAAATTACCAGATATAAATCAAAAAGTTCTAATTAAAATAAGAAAAATATTTTTTGAAAATTCGTACAAATAAAATGTAATTTTTCAGCGCTTTTTTTTTTCACCGTAGATACGCACCTATTAAAAAAAAGAACGTGCTCAGCAGAAAATTTTAATCGCGAAATATTTTTGAATTATTTTTTATTTAGTAAGTGAAGAAATAATAAACCAGTTTTCCCTGCAAAAACGGAATTTTTTAAATATAATTTTATTCTCGCATAAAAAAAGAAGAAAAAACTTAATAAGTGACATGCTGGTTTAATGATTCATAGTAACAATGGAAGGGGCACTATGTATTAAATAACGTATCCGGTTCATTCACTATGAATCTGGAATGGCAATCGTGTGGATTACGGAATCGATTTAATGGAGGCGAGGAAGTGGTATGAAAGAAACTGATGCATCAATTTTTACATACAAGTTTTATCACTTTTTTTGCACAGGTATTTTACGAATAATATTGAGAAGGTTTTCAGTACTCGTTTTAAAATTCTAAAGAATATTCGAAATTCGACTGAAGGTATCCAAATGGCCAAAAATGATTAAAAAGGAACCCGGAGGGTCAATATTGATCGAGAATTCTTTTTTAACTGCCCCCCCCCATTTATTGTTCAAAATTTCAAAATTTTAATATTTTTTTTTACAGAGATGGCGATACGTTTTGGTTTCGAACCTTCAGTTACCAAAGAAGCCCAAATGAACTTTGGCCACTGAAAATGAAAATATAGTTGGAAAAGTTTTTTGATATGTTTTTTAGCCTTATTTTTTATATCATATTGTTAATGAAACCCAGGCTATTACAGCTATCGACCTATGGCGGATGAAGTGAGAGTATCAATGAGATCCGGTTTCGGGCCCTGGAACACCATTCAGACCATTTCAGGCCATATCAGATATTTATTCCGTTTACTTCTTATTTTTGCCCTCGAAACTAAAAAAATTATTTCCTCCGCTTGATACGGACCGAAATCGATCAAATTTGGAGAAGAGGCTTTGATTGGCGAGCCATTTGATATTCTGAAGTGGGGATAACTTCGGATCGAAATTTAGTTGCGCCCAAATTTATGGGAGGAGGTGCAAAGGGGGTAAAATTGCAAAAATTGTTTCTTTTTTAGTTAATCAATAGGCAATTCAAAGTTAAATAACACATCCAAAAACCAGCCTCCTAAGTCAATTACAAGAGGACATATGAGGAGTTTTTTTACTTTTTGACCTTGAAAAAGGGCTGTTCCTCCCCCGATCTTTCTTTCAAACTGAACTAGGAAGTTGAAAGTCGGTATGTAGACTTAGTTGGGACCAAAGATGTGCCTTTTGAGGGTTTCAACTGTTTAAACCCGTTGTGCCTCCTTAAGCCCAGTTTTCCGACCCTTTAGTCCTTTACACTCAAAATTGTACAAAATTTTCTGCCTCGTTTTACTCGAGCTACGTATTATTTATTTTGAAAAAATTTCAGGATGCCCCCCCTCTTTCCTCCACAGTGAAAAAAATGTATTGGAAAATTGAACGTGTACAATTACTAGTGAACGTGCGATTTATAGAAACTGGTATATTTTTCATCGTTTCATTTTGACAACAGAACATTTAGTTTATAAAATCGGAAACGTAATGAAAAGGTTTGATAAAAATCATGTGAAATTTTCAAGTTTGGAGGTTGTTTTTCAATATTATTTTCAAATTTTTACGCATTTGAAAGTTTTTTGTCGTGACTTAGACTAGAATGTTCCGTCAGTAACTCTATCGAAAAAGGATCAAATTTCCTACATTTCCCTCGCGTGCACCACGTATCTACGAGACTTTTAGTTTTTGAGCAATTTTAATCTAAAGTTATGAAAGATGTAGTTTTTCTCTTACTTTTAAATTGTCGGAAAACTAAAAGTCCTTGTCAGGTAATAAGGTACGCGGTGAAAGTGTAGAAAATGCATGAAGTTTGATCCTATTTCGATAGAGCTACTCACGAACCATGTAAGTAGCTAAGTACCAGGTACGTACGTACTACGTATACCCTACGTACTAACGATACGTAGGTGGACATATTGTGTCAAAGTTAAATTACAAGCTACGTGTGCGCACATCTATACACATTTTTTTTGAAGTTGAGGAATAAAAATTTTTTAAAAATAAACCGCGAAGAGAGAGCCTTCGAATGACCAATACATCTTTTTTTCATTGATTTTAGCGTATTATCTGTATCATGGCACTGTTTTACCTTGATCAGTGATGATTACTTTTTCACACGTAAAAATGTAATAAGTGTAAATAAATTGTACGTGGATGAATGAGCAGCTTAGCAAATCAGTCTAGAAAATTGCTACGCGCAGGAAGAAGCGGTCAGAAACGAAACCTGCTAAGAGCTCAGTAACGTACGCGATGATAAATCCTTCGACGGTTCATCAAACGATTTTCCATCGAAATCAAGTTATTTCCTCGTTTCCAATTTCGCATTTTTCCGAGCTCGTTAAGCTGTTTGACTTATAGCATAACTTTGCAGGCGATACATATACATACGCTTTACATCATTCACATCCAAATAACGAAATCTGCGTAACGAAGCGAAATTGTAATGGGGAAAGTCGTTGGAGGGACCGTGAAAATTCTTTCAGGAAAATAAATAATAAAAATATAATGAAATGAAATCTATTTTCACAGAAATAGAAAACTTGAAACCTTTTTTTTTTTTTTTTTTTTTTCTTCTTATTTATGGCCAACAACTTTTTTCTCATTTTCGAAAAATTTTGAACTTCGAGTTTGAAAATATATGCCCAGTAGAGTATAGTAGTAGTACGAAGAAAGAGAAACCAAAAACGAAGGGATCTAACACGCTTAAAAATCTGAATTCAAGAGAAACTCGTCTGTAAAAGAATGATAAACGATTAGAAAGAGCGGTTCGGGAAAAAACAGGAAACGGTGGAAAAACTTTTTGGAAAAAACAAAAAAGAAATTCTCGCGCAATTATTTGTTACTTGTTTTCATCCGGCATAATTCATTTCCCCCTCGTTAGTTTTTAAAGCTGAGTCCGGACACATAAACTTTTCTTTTAACTTGCACCGCGATGGCTATGCGAGTTCTCTAAGGGAAAACTCACATTAAAGCTCTAACGAAGAGTTGGAAAACCGAGAAAACAGAGAAGTCTGTTTAATATAATCACAATAAATCTATAGCTAGCGATTTGAATCTCAAAGGATTCGGAAATGGAAGCCGAAATAAGAAAAATAACAAAAAAGAAACAAAACCCTTAATGAAGATGGACTGATTTTTCTTCCTATAAAACGTGTAATCAACCGAACCTATTTCCACTTCGGTAAATCTTCTTTTTATAAATAAATTGAAAGCTTTTATTTTTATTCTTCCCCTTCCAATATTCTTATTTTCGCAAAAAAAAAAAAAAAAGAATAAAAGAAAAGAAGAAAAGGTAAAGCTGAAGAAATATTGTAAAAAGAAATAAGTCACTGATAATCAAAAGCTTATAATTAAGTGCCATTATTTCCTTCATTGCAACCTTCTTCTTATTAATTTTAAGACAAATTGCTCATTTTTTTTTTTTTTTGCAGGTATATAATGGATAAAAAATCTACTTTTTGAACAGATTAGAATTATACGTAGGTATCTGATTTTTTGTAACAATCACTAAGCTACGTAGGTAAAAAAAAAAAAATTCTTTAAAAACAGTGAACCACAATAGATTATAAAAAAGTTATTCGAGCATTAATTCACGACAAGGAATATCGAAGGAGGAGAACTGAGACCAACGGATTTCAAAACTAAATTGCAAATTGCAATTCAAATGACAACCTTCGCATCTCTCTGTTCTCTTCCAGAAAATCTATAAACATTACGCAATAATTAGACTTTTCAAAGAACTTATTTCTTCGGCGAAAAAAAATTATAAAGTTCTGATGATTTTTCACGAAGTAAACAGCTTAAAACCAAATTCTGAGGATTAGATCCATAGCACTGTGAAGGTAGAGGTCATTGCACCTCTCTAAATTGCTGTTTTTCCACCAACATTTTCAGCCTGATTTTCTGTCACAATGTCAAAGAAAACTAAGCTATAACGGTCTATCAAGCTACAGCAATGAGAGAGAGAGAGGGGATCAACAAAATTCGTTTTGGGATTCTAGAAGACTATTACGAACATTTTTGGTCGTGTCAGATATTGTATTTTTATTTTATTATTTTTTTCCCCGAAACTAAAAATCATTTGCCCAGCTCGATAACAAACAAAATCGATCAAATTTGGGAAATAGACTTGGAATGGCGGCAAATTTCATATTTTGGAGCGGGGCTGTCCTCAGGTCAAAATTCAGTTACGCCAAAATTTTGAGGAGACGGTGCTGAGGGACTAAAATCGCAAAAATCGTTTCTCTTTGCGCCTATTGATAGACAATCCGAAATTGTATAACATATCTAAAAACCAGTCTACTAAATTAATTAGAATGGGAGACGTGAGGGTTTTTTCTATTTGCCTCCCCTTTCTCGTCTCCAAATTGAGCTATGAACACTTTTGAAGTTAATGCAGAAAAGTTTTCACTTGTGTAGGAAGCGTCAGCCATGAGAGATCCGATACTATTGAAATTATAATGCTATTTCAATTTGTTGACAAATTAAAATCATCGATTAGGCTGTGTTGTCAGGTATTTAGAAAAACAGATATGTAAACTAAAAGTGAAGACTACGAAAGCCAAAGAAGGTCAGAAAAATTCAGAGGAGACGTGAAATTAAAATTAAGTGGAAAATTTTAAATTTTTTAGTGAGGCAAAAGTACATTTTCCAAAGTGTTTAGTCAATCGAATTATCAATAGTGGTTTAGTGAATTTATGTGTGAAATGTTAACATTTTTTTGGTTTTGATTGAGAAGCTCGACCTTCTCGTCCTCGTATTGGTTTCGTCTTTATTAACCCCCCCTCCCCTCCCAAAAAAAAACCATACGAAATTTAATTTTACCCCTATTTCTGAACCACTATTCGCTTTGCTTCATCAATTTACCACTGCGACAACGACGCATCATTTTATTATTATTTTTTTGTACGTTTGCTATTAGCTGTAAGCGCACGTTGCGCAACTTACATCTGCATTTATTATTGGGAAATTGGTCGAGTAGGCTGAGAGGGTAGTCGATAAGGCGCAGAACACGACCGACGCTAACGTAAGATATGGACGCTGATAACAGGGCGTAACAAGATCAAAGAGAGCATTCATAAAAGACAGAAAATTCTGTTGATTCCTACACGCCGATGCTCGTTGGTGACAGCGATAATTAACCACCGATGCAAGCTTCATTATAAATGAGATTTGTTTACGGTACAAAACTTACACAAGCAGAAATACCGCACCTCGTCCAATTAAAATCCGCCACTGAATAATTGTCAGTTCACATCATTTGCCCGTCCATATCACACACGTATATATACACATACACCAGTACGTACGATGACGAAAACGAATGAGTGTCTGCGTTTGGCTGGCGAAAAACGAGCGCGTAGGCGCTTTCGAATTCTATTTTTAAAATCATTTCGGAACACGTTAATTTTCAAAATATTTCATTGAAAAGGTAACGTCAAAAATCTCGTCTTATTAACAGGAGTAAAAGTGGTGGCGCAGAAGCGCAGATACCTACAAACGTATACGTTTTCACGTACTATATGTAGCGTAAGTATGTGCAATTATGAATGACTGTAACAACTTTAAACTTTGTTGGCTTCGTGGGCTTCGCCACTTTTAAAAACAATTAATATTATTAAGTGCACTATATAAATGTACGAAAGAACGAGATGGTCAACACCTTTGCTGTTTTATTTTGTTGTTTTGACCTGCATTTGTGTAGAAGACAAGTTGGCGATTTTAAAGATAAGGCCTGCATCATTTTTTGCACAATTGCACGTGACCAAGGTAAATAATTCATTTCACCGCGTTCAGACTCGACTTCATCATTAACTTAAAGTTGTCTACCTTTTTGCTGTGTTATTTTTGTTGATAACATTTCAACAAAATAAAGTCTCGTAGCGCAATGTGTTTTTCAAGAAGAAAAAAGACCATTTTTAGAACTAGGTGTACAATCTATAAGTCTCAGTCTACAAGACTGTACGTAGATTCCAGTGGAGAAGAGAATGTTTTCAAGTTCCAAAAATCAATTTTTATCATTTTTCTGTTAATTTTTCACCTCTTTGGAGAATAAGTAATTTCAGCTCTTCGCCGTTTCTAAAGATAGCTCCTTTTTTTTTAAAAAAGGAAACTATGAAATAGAAAAAAAAAATAATTTAGACCATCGAAGGCCACATTTAGAACTCTGCTAAATCTGCATGCCAGATTCATGTACAAGAAATAAACCACAACTCACGTCTTCGCTTCGCTAGGACTGCTTGCATTAAGAAAAAGTGACCAATACATTTTCGGGGCTGTGAGAGGAGTGCAGTGGGACTGAAAAGTCGAACCCCCCCCCCCCCAAGGAGCATTTAAGACCTATACTAAATCAACATAGCAAATTTCAATTTCGAAATTCTTATTACAGATGTGTTTCCCTAAAACAAACAACAACCACTTCTCAATTTGATTTTCGAATAGTATACATTGAAGGGCTCTTTTCGAATATCGCAGTTTTGAAATCAGTTCAGCAGTTCTTTAACCAGTTGCCAAATATTTGCCAAAAATCAAAATTATGAAAAAATTTTTCAACCAAAAGTTACATAATTGCAAACACCAGATCATTTTTCATCCCATAATTTTCAGCCTGATTTTCTGTCATATTGTCAATGAAAAACCAAGCAATTACGGTCTAACAACCCACGACGGATAAGGGCAGGAATATCAACAAAATCCATTTTGGGGTCCTGGAAGACCATCAAGACCATTTTTGGCCATGTCAGATATCTATTCGCTCCCCCCCGCCCAAACAAAAAATCATTTCCTCGGCTCAATACCGACGAAAATTGATTACACTTGGGAAATAGGCTTCGATTGGTGACTTATTTGATATTCTTGAGTGGGGTTGACTTTGGGTTAAAATTCGGTTATGCCCAAATTTGGGGAAGGGGGTGCTGAGAGGCTGAAATCCTAAAAATTGTTTCTTTTTAAGCCAATCGATATAGAATCCAAAGTTCTGTAATATATCCAAAAATCAGTCTTCTAGGTCAATTAGGAGGAGAGATATGGGGGTTTTCTGTTTTTAGCCTTGAAAAAGGACTATTCCTTCCTTATCTCTCCACCAAATTGACTTAGAAAGTTGGAAATTGGTATGTACATTTAGTAGGCACCCCTAGATGTGCCTTTTGGGGGTCTCAACTTTTCAACCTCATTGCACATTACAACCCCTCGCAGTCCCGAAAACGCGATTTTTCTTATGTTTTGCGCTTGTTCCTCGCATAACTTCCCTTCAAATTGAGCTAGGAAGTTGAAATTTAGAATGTAGATTTAGTATAAGTTCTAGATATGCCTTTTGGTGATGACGACTTTTTAGCCCCATTGCATCCGCTTTCCTGTACCACTACGTGAAAAAACAGTATCGTTTGCTTTTTTTCAATTCATCCAATTATAGTATTTAACGAGGTGTTAGAATACTCAAGTTTTAACTTTTTCACTAAAAATTAAGAAACAGGATGCATGATTGAAATCTATAGATTGAACCTTTTAAGTACGTCTAATTTTCCAGTTTGAAGGTCGATGGATATTCCGTTAGAAAATTCGGCTATAAATGCCTTGTTTCGCTAAAAAAGAAAACAAATGTATAACGAGACAAGACGATAGAGTGTTTCGCTGATATGACTCATCTCGAAGTACAACTTGATTTTTGGTAAACTAATTTTCCTTCTATGAATGAAAATTACGATTTTTCAGGGTTGTACGGGGGTGATTTCGGATTGAAATGTCATAAATGGTAAAAGCGAGTATTCGGGCATTCGCTTCTTCAACGCAATAGATTTCAATTTTATTTTTATCACAGCTGTTTGGGGTGTTTCAGTGATTAAATGGAAATACCGAAAGCGACTGATCGATCATCTGCCAGATCTAAATGTAATTTACGGCTGCCAACTCAATTTGGAGGGAGATTCCTCCTGGTTAACTGATCTTTCAAAGTTGGAAATGATGAAAAAACCGCTTGCATGATCTCGTAATCGATGAAGAACAATAACATTTGAATAAGTTATACATTTTTCAATTCCCTATCAATTGGCAGAAAAATTTTCGTCAAGAATAAAATTCAATGGATTAAATTTGCCACCATATCGAAGTCGATTGATCAAGAACGAATGGTTTATGGAGGGAAATCAAACATTGTCTAACATGGTAAAAATGTCCGAATTTCCAAAACTGCAAAACGGATAGTGCATAAATGTAAAGGACCATGGCCTCACTACCAAATTCAATTAGATCGATTGAGTGTAAAAACCCGATAGAAAATTGATATTTAATTTTTAAAAAGAAGTAAAATTAAGAAAATTTCAATTTTTTTTGAAAAAAATTACGAACTGTGTACTCGATGTACATACAAACAATTAAAACTTTACTTTTCGTTATTATCATTTCTTCGATATTTTTAATTAATATTCCACACAGAATAATTTCGCATGCACCGCATCGGAATCATACAACATTATCTTACACAAGTTGAAAAGCAAAAATAAATTAGAAAAGTATTAGAAATTTTTTTTTCTCGATACCATAAGCCATAGACTACGAACGCAGTCCACTTACTTCCATACAGGATACGATACCTAATTTAAAATGCTTAATTGTAACCAAATGACCTTAGTCGTCATTAAAGGATTTTACACCGTCCTCGTCGCTATTTTTTATTCAACTTTTTCATAAACCAACGAAGTTTCTAATTATTTTTTCCTTTTTCAAAAATGAACAGTTTTCTTGCAGTTTTGTTAGTCGAGATTTAGGATGTAATCACCGAGTATTACACCGTGAATTATTCTTTCCATTATTTAATATAAAAGCAGTTTGCTTTCGATGGCATTTCAAAAGTAGGACATTTCATAAGATTGCGAACTCGCTCGTTTACACGGATAATGATTCAATCCTGTGAAAAAAGGTATTTATCAGGATCCTAGAAATTTCTGCATGCACATAATCATATACATAAGACGTAAGTACCCGGCGGCCAGCGGCGTGTACGTGCTGCTGAAAACGCAAAGTAACATGAAAATAATCGAAAACTTGGTTCGAAATTTACCTCATCAATAACGATTTGTCGATTTACGCGTATAGAAAGTGCGTAAATTCTACCTCGACTGTCTAATTCTTTTTTTTCTCTCTTCCTTTTTTTATAGCGATAATTGAGCACAAGCGTTAACATTTGAGCATGTTCAATTTACATCAACCCTGAATAGAGAGCTACTGACAAATACTACAAAAGCATGAAAACGCAGGCAAAAGAAAACCGAATTTCCTATACGTCGACCGCACGACATCTCGCGTGCAATAAATAAGAAATAACTGAAACAACTAAACGAATAGAAGATGAATTGTATGATTATTTCGAACAAATTTCACTTCGGTAATTTTTCATGAAGTACCTACTCGTCGTTCAATTCATAGGCAGGTAGATAGGTAGGTACCTATACCTAAAACTCAAATATTTACCGAGCGTTTCATGTGTTTTTGGGTTTAAATTTTGGATAAATATCAAATTACAACATAGGCCTAAGTGCATGTCTCGTTGCAATCAAAAAATAAGATTTTAATGAAATAAAAAATCTCGTATCTCACAACAGAAACGTCAAGGTTTTCTTTTCTACAAAAAAAAAAAAAAACACCACAGTAAAACCAGTCAACAAAACATTCTGACAAAAAAAAAATCACCCGAAAAAAAAAATATGAACAAATTCATCAAAAAAACTTGGGCAATTTTTTCTTTTGTTGAAAAATTGCACTTTTGGTAAATCTTTTTGAAAATAGAATAGAAGGAGGCAAACAAGATAAAATGTAATTTAAACGAGGAACTTGTCGATGTGAAATCTAATTTGATGGGACTGGAAAAGTCAAATGAGCCGTTGAGCGTATGTCTGGTCTCTCGGGATGAACCCGAACTTTAATAGCGGTTGTCACACTTTCCGGGACATAGAACTTCTTTCAGATCTGTTTTTTGTTTTGTCGCTTCATTGACGTCGTTTTCTACTCCTTAAAAACATTTCAAGTTTTTCACTACATTTTACAGACCAAATAAAAGGGAAACAGGAAAGCAAATGAACAGAAGTACGTTGTTTTCAATTTGCGACACAAGTTAGTATTAATTTAGCTCGACTACATATCGTTCAGAATTTTCAAACAAAAAGTGTGTGTTTCTTGAAGATAAACGTTTTCCTAATTTTATTGTATTTTTTCATCATTTCACTCATTAGTTTTTTCCATTACTATTGCGCTGAGAAGCAGCATTCTTGTTGCGAAGTAGGTAACACCTACATCGTCACTTCGTCATTAAATACTTACAGTAAATTTTTACCGCCGGAAAACTAAGAGTCGAATTAAAAAGGAAAAGCATTTATATAATCAATTCGGATGGTTTTTGTGGTTGAAATTTTTCCACTTCTTAGATTATGATCTGCACGTGGTCGAAATTATAAATATAAATAACTATACTAGATACGTTTTTCACCATAGACAGATTCAGAGGGAGAGGGTGGTGGTTTTCTAGATGTTGAATTAGCGCCCATACCCCTAAGGCGGGAAAGTTTTTCTGTGTACATTAAATTTCAAATACAAATGAATAAAAAACGATGAAAATATTCAAATTACAACAAAATTTAGAAATGATTCTGCTATACTTGGTTTGTTTTTTCCTCGAAAAATTTACAAAATTGATGCTAAAACTACTTTTTAGTCTGATTTTCTATGTCATGTTGTCAATAAAAATCAGGCTATTACAGTTTATCAACTACGGCAAATCGGGGGGGTTGGAGGCCTAGAAGACCACTCTGATTATTTTCACCCATGTGAGTTATTTACTAGCCTGATTTTCAATGTCATATTGTCAATAAAAATTAGGCTATTACAGCCAATCGACCAACGGCAGATGAGGAAGGAATACCAACAAAATACGTTTTGGGGTCCTACAAGACCATTACAGTTTGGCGGCAGATTAGATATATATGAGTGGGGATGAACTTGGATCAAAATTCAGTTACGCTACAATTTGGGGGAGGGGGTGCTGAGGGGTCAAAAACGCAAAAATTGTTTTTTTTTTTTTTTTTAAAACCAATTGATAGATAATCAAAAGTTATATAACATATGTAAAAACCACCCTCTCAAGTTAATTAGGAGGGGAGATATGGGGGGAGGGTTCCCTTTTTGACCTTGAAGAAGGGCTATTCCTTCCCTATCTCCCCACCAAATTGCTGTAGGAATTTGAAATTTGGAATGTACATTTAGTCAGGACTTTAAATGCGCCTTTTGAGGGTTCCGACTTATTAGCTCCATTGCACCCCTTCACAGTCCGAAAAATATGGTTAATTGATCTGTTGTTCTCAGTTTTTGAGTTTTTTGAGTTTGTTTCTCACATAACTCCCTTCCAAATTCAGCTAAAAACCTGAAATTAGGTATGTACATTTAGTATGTGCCCTTTGGGAGGTCTCGACTTTTCAGCCCCATTTCACCCCCATTTTCAAACAAAATTTAAATTTTATTCATAATATTCTATAAACATTTTTTCAGAAAGAAGCGATTATTTAGTCGTG
This sequence comes from Ferrisia virgata, assembly GCA_900060175.1. Taxonomy (NCBI): domain Eukaryota; kingdom Metazoa; phylum Arthropoda; class Insecta; order Hemiptera; family Pseudococcidae; genus Ferrisia; species Ferrisia virgata. Next base: position 24,301 of record FIZR01000273.1, on the reverse strand, counting down.
TTTAGTTGGGAGTTTTTTTCTCTCCTTCTGCCTCTCTCTTTGACAGCCGATCAAAGGGGCGACATAAAAACGCTACGAATTGAACAGTGCACCACACTGCAATTGTATTGAGTTTGTTTTGTTTTTTGTTAGTTAAAGTGTTATTGATAATTTGATAGGTAAGGATCGATCCAGACGTCCCTTATAAGCGTATATTAAAACGACACGCGTATCACTAATTACATGATCAAAACATATCGAGTGGTGTAAACTAGAACCGATCTGAAATTCTGAATATCGCGTACATAAGTCTTGGAGTCGTTCAATACCTGATGTTGACAATTTGAATATTCGTGATTTTTTTCCTAAACCTTTTTCGCAATTTAATTTTGATGAAAAATTGATTAATAATGATGGTAAACCAATAGACCGACTCGACGATGTGAGGGAAAGTATAAGTACTTTGATAAATATATAGTTTGTTCGTTAAATAAAACATCAATTTTTCCTACTTTTTTCCTCAGTTACCTTATTAATTTTATGTTATGAAGAACATCAAGATTACCGGCCTCACTCTGCCGAAGAAATGGGAAGGAGGTGTTATTTCACCAATAAAGTTCGTTTCATGATACAAGAAGTGTACATTTTAATCATTTCTGAATACGACTGGGCACATTATCAGCAACGCTGATGACGTTTAATTTCTTTACTAGGCTCGCAACGTGATAACCTTTTGAGTAGGTCAATAGAAGGGCGAGCTAAACCATCTCAAAATTATAGAACACCTGACGACATTATCGATAAAGCTCTTCTACGTAGATCGATTCATCATTCATAATACCTGTACGTAGTGTATCGAAACGCATAAATTTTTTTCAAAAAAATTACCAACTTGATAGAAATTCAATTTCATACACATTTGTAACCAACATAACGATACACAATTACAATATTTTAAACTGATCCCGCAGCCATAAATATTCGTGTAGGTATAAGAGCTTATCCATTCAGTAGTTCATTTTAATGATCGTTTAAAATTGTTTCGAACATTTTTATCTAATAATCATAGTTTTGGCAAACACGTGCACGCATCGTTCTGGTTGTCATTTTACGCAGACATAAAACATTTCGTCCGAGAAAAAGATGGTACTCACAGGTGAAATTTTTAAACATAATGGCGACGACGGTTACTTACAGAGCTTAAATGAACGATGACGATTGGCGACTTATTTTCAAGAATAACGCGTTAACGGTAGCGACTAAATGAACGAGGAAAACGGACTGGTTAAAAAAAAAACAACAAAAAACAAAAAACAAACAAACAAATTCATCAGCTATTTATTATAGGTAGATATAAAAAATATCAACTTGACAAGCCAGCCAACCTTTTTCCACTTTAGCAGTACACGTTTCATCGTGCTTTAGCAGCAGTATCTACGTACCTACTACACTCTGGAGAAAAAACGCAGGAGCATAAAAAATCATCAAATTACCTCCATTACTCAGACACTCTTGACTTGTACACAACGATCAATTATAAAATCCGGCGAAATCATAAATTCTTCGGCACTTCTTCGTGATCACGAGAAATTCGGCTTAAAAGCTACAATTACGTATTTTACGTCAAAAAATAAGACGAAGAAGAAGCTCGAATAGACATTGTTTTCGGCGTTTTGTTTACACAACTCTGTCGGATAAACAAAAGCGCCGAAGAAAAATCGTTTCAAGATTGATGGAGTAGCGAGGCACAAACGAAAGAAATAACACCACTGAGTGCATTTACGACGTCGGACTGAAGAAAACGAGAGCACGTTGTCCGACGTTAAGCCCTATGGGCGAAGAGGGGCCTGTTTTCTCGACAAATATGATAACAAAATATTGATTGGAGAAAGCACTGTCTCGACTTCTCCTACCGATGCCATGCTTACGCGTATATATACATATAGAGAATCCCTTAGTTTTCTTTCCTTTCGAAGTAATGGACTTCAGGAATGAAACTGCGAGCAAAGCAAGTGAAGATAGAATGGTCCTCGGTGCATTAGGTTTACCGCTATCATTATTTATAATCTTATAAACTTAACCGCACTTCAAAATCTCGCTTCGCGTCACCGACCATTTTCCTTCAAAATGTTCAACTTTTCCACTTCATTTGCTTTTCGTACACCAACTTACGATTTAATGATTGTGTTTAGCACCACCAAAGAAATGCAGCCATTTCAATTTCAACCGAGGCCGAGGCTAAACTCGAAATAGCAATTACGTCCATTTTAGAGACAATGATAATTTTGAAATTTCGACTTTTTTCTATTCCCGTTTCTGTCTGTCTTTCTTTCTTTCTTTTTCTTTTTTTCTTTTTTTCTTTTTTTTTTCAATTTTATTTTGATCCTAATTGGGGTATTATAAGTTGATAATGTAAAAGGTTGCTTTTTTTCAAGTACACAGCATATAGGCACATTAAATACACTAACGACGCTTTATGTAATTTTTGATATGGGTAGGTTAGATAGTTAGGTACACTTACACAATTACACACACGGTAGAATAAATTAGCGATATGCATATGCAGTACCATCATTCTAAAAACGAAAAACAATCGAGCCATAGAATCGGTGATTGGAAAACTATACTTATACTCGTACCTCTCTCTACCTACACTGCATATGGTGAAGCGAGTAAATCAACAGAATATTCGTGTATGAAGAATGATGAGAATTACACGACATGTCGTAATTGGAATTACATCGACTACATCAATTTGAAGGGAAATCGTTTGCGCAATGTGCTGTGTCGATGAAAAGTAATAAGTGGTTCTCAGAAAATGGCAAAAATAAATCTGTTTTACTTGTTCCATAACGATGGCTTTTTATGACAATTTCGTAAGCCGTAAGTCTATTACAAATGGTTCATCGAAAAAAAAAAAACATCAGAATTTATTTCATGAAAAAAAAACCATCAGGTTGTTCATAGAAGTACTCATAAAAAGTAGCAGGTACCGAAAAACATTTTCTATAGAATCAACAATACATCGTATCTCTGATTAGATACACCAAAAAGTTCAAAAAAAAATTTTAAGCATTCAAACCTGCCGTAGGAGCGCCATTTTCCTCCATGGGTGGTTCTGTAAAAGCAACTAAAAATTTAACAAGTGAGCAATTTCAATGTTTTGATTCGATCACCAATGTATTACCTACCGAAACTTGCGGACAAAGATTTTTCATACAATTTTTGTCATACACATATTTTGCCCATCTCTGTTAGTAGAGGTGTAGCATTCGTTTGAATTTTATAAGTTTTTCAAATAATCAAGGTAGGTAAATTTTATATATAACCAAAAATGCTGCAAAAGTTGACTACCAGAAGATCCACCAAAGTTGCCTACTACAAGATCCACATCGTGATTTTAATTAGTGGATCTTATGGTAGCCAACTTTTGCAGCATTTTTGGTTATATATAAAATTTGCCTAGCTTGATTATTTAAAGGGGCTATTAAAATTCAAACGAATGTTGTCCTTCAATAATGGAGATATGCGAAAAAAGTGTATGACAAAATTTGTAAGAAAAATTTCTGTCTACAAGGTCCGCCACTTATACTGATGATCTCATCAAAATTTAGAAATTGCTTACTAGTTCAAGTTTTAGATGCTTATACAGCATCACTCATGGGGGAGAATGGGACTTCGAGTGACTTTTGGACTTGGTAAAAATTGATACTTTCAAACTCCGAAGTTATGATGGTTAAAATAAATAAAATCATCCACTGAATTTGTGTTAATTCGAACATTCCATAAAACAAAAGTAATAATTGTAAAAAATATCATATGCTCTAAGTTAGAAAGGCGGATCAATAAATAAATTCCACTGCACCATATATCGCCAACAAAAAGAGCTAAAAAATTATTTTCAGATCAAAATATAGCCCCAACTTTCTAGCAAAGTAGATCAATCAGTGATGAAAAAGAATTTCAGTTTGCAAAAATTAACTCATTCATCATCATGGAGTTTGCCTGTACTTAAAGTGAAATTTCTCATTGGAAATCTCCATCAGCCTAAATCGAGGCTGCACCCTTGAAACTTTCGTACCACTTATTAAAGAGTTCTACTGACACTGCTTAACCACTTCATTCATTTTTTAGCCATTTACAAGATTTATGTAATTTGCTCATCTTCATTTATTCATTGTAAAAGTTAATATACTAATAATAGAAAGTTGAAGCTATATTTTCCTTCAAAAATTATTTTTCTAGCTCTTTTTGTTGTCGAGATATTGCGCAATGGAACTTATGTACAAAGTAAAACTGTAAGATTATAAATACAAAATCGTAAGTTCATGAGATGATTTAATAAATCAATTTGATTGCTAACTAGATACCTCATTTTACATAAACAAACAACAACAAAAATGCAGGTTAATGCATCGAGAAGTTTCAGAGGCTACACACTTGTCTTCTAGTGGACACCTGGGTTGATTGAATTCGCGTCTATGCGAACTACAAATCTACGCTAATAACAATCTCCACTCTTGCAGATCCCTATTCAATTTATTGTAAAATATTTCAGTACGTGCAATATTGCAAATTAAGTACGCGCAAGCAAATTTTTCAGCTATGTTGGTTAATTTTTAGAAATTCGGTACCCCTTTAGGAAAAGACGAAGTTGGTGATCTAACCTGAAGTACAAGCACCATTGCTAAAGGAAAACAAATTCTTCTCATCGTCTTGATCAAAATTCACTTTAATCTTAAATTTTCAGTACATTATTTTGTTACCTGAAACAAAAATAGAAGAAAAAATTATCAATTAGTAAAAGAATAACTATTGATCAAGAATTGTTTATACTAATTGTACTCGAATACACATATTCGAAGCAATCAATTATTACAGGTAGGTAGAGTAAGTAGTCTAGGTACAAGTTACCTTCCCTATATAAATCAATATACCAACAGTTTTTATCACCTTTCAAAATGATTTTCACATAATAAACACAAGCCATTCTACCGTTATTCCCTAAACATATCATGATTTTTTACTAAAGAAAAATACAACAAAGGGGATGTTTCATTAATAAAACACAATGGCTGTAAGAAACAAGACAATCACATTAAACAGTTGTTAAAATCGCGTAAAACTATAAACAAACGCAGTAGACAATATAAAAATGTCGAGCAAACACCGTTTTCAACGTTTACATGATAAATTACCCCCGAAGGAAAATTTTCTCTCGTTTCTAATCTTCGTTATTTTAAGAGCTGTCTCCGAATAAAATCTCTATCTCCTATACGAATGAATTCTTTTAAAATAAATTGTAAAAAATTACAAACTCTATGGATATGCTGATGATACGTATGCATCTATACTTACGATGGACTGTGTTTTACTTTCATCAGATACTCATTACTTCAATAGATGCTGAAAAAATTTGAATTTTTTCCAGCATAATATACGCTTGAATAAGCACAATATACAAACATAACGTAGAAGGAAGTGAATAAATTTCTCTACACCAAGGTTATTCTGGAATTTCTTTTCATTCGTCACATGTTTTTCTGTCTAATTAACCCAAAAAATGGCATCACCTTACAAGTCAATTATTAACGAAACGTTCTGCATCCAAAAAAAAAATGCAAACATTTTTGAAAAATGATCAATCTTCAAGAAGTTTAAACGATGCGAACATTATTATAATTACAAATAAATTCATACAGCCCTTCCATCTATTCATCTATCTACCACGTATTCAAGCTAAAATCAAATTAAACACACGTATAATTCCTTACTTAAGCATGGGTACTTTCACAAAGAAAAAAAAATACAACACAATCGTACCTACTCCGAAAATAATGTTTTAGTTCTCCGAAAAGAAAAGAAATATTACTCATGAAACTATCGTCCAAGTTATGAAACTGTAACACGTAGGTTGTATTCATTGTTATTCTAAAGGACAAAGGTAGAAAAATGCCACAAATTCAAATTTAATATGATTAATAACAATGTTACAGATCCGCCTTTTTCAAATATATTTTTCTAAATTGAATAACAAAAATACGCAAATATTCAATAGCGCTTTTATACTCTGGCTCAAGTTTGAATTTCATACCATTTCATCTCAATTTAATTTAAATCATAATATTAAAAATGAAAAACAAACCAAAGTTCTTCAACGACCATTATATCTACTAGCTAAATATCCAAATTATTTTCAAGTTATATATCTCTATCTGCGTACATAGCACAACTACATAGGTACATTACCCATGTTGACTGAGCCAATTCTTAACTTTAATCTCAACTAATCACGTTGGGAGGCGATAATATGAAGATATAAAGTTTGAAAATTGAGCTTTCGGCCAATAATGCAGCATAAAGTGAAACATTATGAAATATAGATCACGATAAAAGTTCGCAAAAGTTTGACAAAAACTGAAAAGTGGAGTTGTTTGGAAAAATTTTTTTCGTACAGAAAAATCCTTACTTTTAATGAAATAAGTTTGTGTAGGTAATTGTGCCGCTTAATAAAAATGAATTCTAAAACGTGTTTTTAATGTTCAAAATATGGATTTCAAATATTCTCAAGTGCTTTTCGGAAAGAATACAGACTAACTAATTTATTTTGGGCATCGCCGATAACAGTGTTTTTTTTAATACACGAGTTATGTAGAATTGAAAACGACGACGTAAAAATATTTTGAAAAAACTGCTTCTTCTCGGATTTGCTCCCATTAAGTAATAAGCTTCACGTACGATCGAATAAAAATTAAAAATAAAGAAACATGTATGATTTTTTTGAAATTTTATACCAATATAAAAAATTCAAAACAACAAACTGTTTTCTTTTTTTTTTTTTAATTTACTTTAGTTTTTTAGAACATTCATTACTCAATTTCATCAGCTAGTCAAATTCGCTCACCTATTCATCTTACATATACATTCTACATTCATTGGCAAATGTTCTTAATTAACTATGCGCCTACTTGGGCACAAACATACACACATATAAATAAAATATTCTAAAATTAAACCCACCCAACGGCGAAGGTGAACGTTTATTTTTCCATAAAACGTCGAAAAGTTTCACGAGACTTGAAAAAAATAAAAATAAAAAAATAATACACTTATACAAATTCTAATCACGTTATCTAGAAAATTCTTCGACTTGAATTGTCACTTAATGCTCAAAAATTAACAGAAGTTGCTTTCTGCATTGGCGCTTTTATATTTTAAATCGTCCATTATTCGGTTAATGTTTTATTCATGTTGAAGGATAAAAAAATTGTGCAATCTTTGCACCAGAATAGAAAAAAAAAAAAAAAAAGTACAGAGAGATAAACTATACCAGCAAACTATACGATAAAGTTGCGAGATGTAATTCAATTTCGATTATAGATGTCCGGACCGGAAGGCTCCTCTTCGATATATTTTCATTGTTCCATCATCGCATCACCAATTCGTTGTTTTTATTTATTTCTCATTTGATCGCTTGGGAAAGCCGCAAAAGATAGGGCCAAATCAGTTATATAAAAGTAAAACGAAAACATCGTAATAAAAAAAGAAAAATAAAGACACCAGCTATGATGAAAAAAAAAAAAAAAAAAAAGTCACGATATGTTCATAAGTCGAATGAAGTTGAAATAAAAAAATTATTTAAGCAGCTATATACGAGATGATAAAAAATAATAAAACTAACGCCTATCCGAGAAACTACATTTTAATACGACAATGCGGAATTTTTGCGCGCACATTTGCAGCCAATTTTTCAAACAACCGACTATTTAGTCAAAAGGAAAATGTGGCTTGTAGAAAGAAAACGACAAAATACCGTACACGATAATCATAAAGTCGATTGTCACGACTAGTCGTTAGCTACGTGAGAAGGGTGTATAAAAGCTCTTCAAAATGCCCTACAAAAGCTTTCAAAATTTTTCAACCGCCAATATGTCCTACACTTCAATAAAAAAATATATATATCAAATCGTATACTTTGTTTTCCAAGTATGTGAACAATAGAACTCACCTACTCAGTACGCACCACTAAGTAGGTATGAAAAAACGCAAACAGAAAAATGACGCCAAACAAATGTACTAGCCATTCGTTTCCCATATAAAAAGCATTACAGCGAGTTCAAATTGAATAAATTTCTGAGTAAATTTAAAGAAAAAGTACAACTTGCATCACTTCATTACGTAATTAACTCGGACAGTTTTTTTTTTCAGATATTTATACGCGAGACTAATACGTAAAATTGACTGATCATTGATGCAGTACTGATTGAACGATTGTAACTTCTCAATCATTAAAAATTAAGTACCTCGTAATTACGCTATCAATCAATTTTTTTATCACCTAATTTAGGATTTTGAAATGATTATCGAACGATGAAAACGTATCTATTATAAATAACTCGAAATTTTTTAATTTTGACGTATACAGATATAGGCAGACGGGTACTGCGTGAGTCAATATTACCACCGATGAATAATCAAAAAAAATATATATATTCAAAGGCTCGAATGTCTCATACTTAAAAACAGAGAAAATAATTTCCGTAATAAAATCAATACGTACACATGCAAGAACAAAATTATATTTTTTCCTTCGTAATAAACAAGAAATGAATATTAAAAAAAAATGACCACGTACAAACCAAGCGTAGAAACTCTATCGGGTAAGTTAACCGATTAGCAACACTCGTGTCCCAAACTTCGTGTGTTTTTTTTTTTATTCTTTTGTATCAAAAGTTGAAGAAAAATACTTTTACAAAACTGTAAGAACTTAAAACTTACATAAAAAAGGACTAACTCGAAAATTCTGAACAAAAAGAAACCGACAAAAAGTAGGTATATACCATAAAGTAGCACAATACGTTTGCTGAATAATAATAGACATACGAATTTTCATTTTTAAGGTCCTCATTTTACTAGGTAGACAGTTAGACACTGCAAACAAACCATACCAATTTAAGCTACATTTTACTACTTTTTCTCATTATGATTATTTTCAAAAGTTGGAAGATGATTATATTCGCACTTAAACACGTAGGTAGGTATTATTTGATTTGATAGGACAATTACCACTTCAAGTAGGTAGGTATTATCTAGATCCAGTACGGCGGGTTCAACAGTACGCTAATGAACGGCAGTTTTAAGAACTTCGAGAGAACATCTTTTCAAACGTGCCTTTTGGTCGGTAACAAGTTTACTGAAAAAAAAAAAGCTTCGCAATGCGTCGCAATGCTTTTTCAGCCTGATTTTCGCGAAATATTGGAGTTACAGGTAATTTTTCATATTCGGTGATGATGAGTGTAGGCTGGTTATGCAGTGAGTAAATGAAAGCCCCATCGTCCCGAATGCATCAAGTACTTTTACTACAGTTATAAGACAAATTTCAACTCTTTAGCTAAATTTTGAGAGAACTTATTTAGCAGGTCAAATTCGAGAAACGCCAAAAATTATTCAAGAAACTACTTAAACCCCCAAACAGCTCATTACGAACCTCGAAAAACTGAAACCTCTGAACCTGAACTAACCAAAAACCATTTTTATGATACTGTAAGGGGGTTCAATTAGACTGAAAAATTTAATCTTCTTAATGGTACGTCTGGAGCATAACTAACTCTGCATGCTGAATATCAGTCTACTAGCTCAATTCAAAAGTAAGAAGTTAGTCGAAGAATAGTTTTTTTTCGAAGTGAAAAAAGAGGAAAAAGTCCTCCTATTTTTTTTTTCCAATCATCATACGAGACTGATTATTTGATTTAATGTACAACTTTTGATTTTCAATGAATTGGTTCAAAAGCGAACAATTTTTGCATTTCTGCCCCTAAAAAGCATCTTCTACGAATTTGGACAGGATTATATTTCCACTCAAGAGCATCTCTACTCGTACATACTTAATCCACAACCAAACTAATGAGGGGACGGTCAGAAGCATCTATCGCCAATCTGTGTAGCGAAGAACTTTTTTTCGCGAGGAGAACCTTATTTGAATAAATCCAATTTTCGACAACTTTTTCACCAACATTTGCAAAAACAAATAAATTGGAACAGCCAGGAATGGTTACCGAGGTAGGAGGTTGGCAAATTTTTTTATAGTTACATGAATGAAGAGACTCGTATAGATGGATTAGTTTTGAAAGAATAAAATTTTCCAATTATTAAAAAGAGCATATTTCAAGGTTTTTTATGTAGAAAAAGGAAGATTCTCAGTTGTCACAAGTTTATCAAGTTCAGTGATCACATTTGCCTTCTAAGAAAAAAGAGATTTATAGGAATTTTGTTCTTTAAAATAATGATACGAAATGTAGCCCGAGTGCAGCGAGGGAACATTTTTTTAAAAAGCATGAACAGAAAACTTGAAAACTTGTATTTTAATCCATCATTCCCGATATTCTTTAAAATTTATCAAACGCCAAATTTTCAATTTTTCCAAATATTCCCGAACAACTCGCAGTTTTTCTGAAGGGGGGGGGGCTCGCTCACCTTTCTTCCCTCCTCCCTCCTCTCCAAAATTACCTTCGCTAAGGCCTTGATTACATCGATTGCTTTATTTTCATCTAAAAACAACTAGATTTCGTATTTCATTTTATTTAATATTTCATATAATTTTCCGAATGTCGAGTTTCCGAACGCTTCTCCATTTCTCTGAGTAATTTATACTTTTTCTACATGAGGGGGTGACTCACTCGCCCAATACCCCCTTCCCTTCGGCCCTGAAGGCAGAGTGGTAAGACGGGAGTAGCTTTTGGTTGCGTTATGGCAATTTATCCCGCTGGATGATCTTGGCTGCGCTGCAGTTGAATTTCTGTTCAAATTTTTTCTAAATATTACTGTAGTCTGACAATACTTTATGGTGAGGTCTTAAATACTCCCAAAGTTTAGCATTATTTTGTGAGGTGAATTGATGTAAAAAATAAATCAGAATAATTCAGAGTAACTAAGTAATTCTCATTACTTTAAAATATTAAAATTCGAATTCAAAAGGTTTGTTGTTGTTGTTGTTATTTGTATTATCACGATAGAAATTCGACTGCAGTGCAGCCAACATCATCCAGCAGGATAAATTGATACAACTCATGAAAATCAGGCAACATGACTGTCAGCTGCATGTTTTATCTTAGGTCCAGCGTCTATAATTTGCACGAATCGTTACCCAGCACATTGCCCCAAGTGTCTACAAATGCATTTTTTTTTTCCCCAGCATGAGGCTAGTTTCCTCGAAGCAGTGTCGTCAACATTCTAAAAAGATACTATAGAAACTTTAATATTTCATATTTTCAAAAAAATTATATAAGAGCTGACAGGGATCAATGAAATGAGTAAAAATGGTCATATGAACAAGTTGCCTAGCTTAAAATTCGAAGTAGCAGTGATTTAAAAAAATCAAAAATTCGTGGAAATATATTTTTGTGATTAAGAATTCTTGCTTAACTCTTCAAAGCGAGCAAAAATTGTCTTTTAGGAAAAATTGCGTACCTTCAAAATTTAAGGGGCTGTGTATGAAAGTTTCACAAACCCTAACTGATGAATTTCATTTCAGTCCTTCCAAATTAAAATTGATATATTTTATTTTCACCATTAATAACCTTGAATAAGAAGAAGGCAGTCAAGTACATGTACATTAGTATACAAGTACAGCAATAAAATTCATGAAATATCAATTGCTGATTCAAAAGAATCAAAAATTTGCGCAGATAATGGACAATCGTTTGGAGAAAATTTTCAACTGAGTGTAATATTTATTCGGCGGCAATTCTTTCAATACCCAAATTTATGTATTAGTTAGCACATCAGAATGTTCCAATTCGAAAATTCGATGCAAAAAAAATAAAATCAGACTTTTCTTTGTAGCCTACAAAATTAAAAAGTAAAAAATCTCACACCATTACAAAGTTAATCTTACTGATCTAAAACACCAAATTTATTCAATTTTTGCAAAAAGAACCACAATCACTACCAACCTTTTACTGACTTAATCGCTTCAACTTTTCGTTAACCACTACTACGTGTTGGAAAACAAAAACACGAATAAATACGATACATCGTGCAAACGAGGGAGAACCCAACAGTCGAAGGAAGGTTTAAATCACGGTATTTCGTCATCAAATTTTTTATCATTCAGTTGGCAACGAAAAAAGACAAAAAACACCTCGAGGGTAGGATCTCGAGTTAATAAAGGCTAAACATCGTACGTAAAAAAAAAAAACCTCAAGATCTCACGAATATGTAACCGTTGAATTGAAAATTTTAATTTATCGAGGTAACTGGTGAAAAAGAAAATCATCATTTTATTTGTTTTAAAATACGTTTGAAAATGAATTTTAAAAATACCTATGATATGTGCGCGAAATTATTTTCCTTTCGTTTCGCGCATATTATCAAAACATAAAACAGACAGTTGGATTCTTTCTAAAAAAACATTAACGACCAAGTAAAGTTTAGGATACCGAATTGATTTACTATGTTGACAGCGAAATATGATATGTATTCACTATTCAGTATTCACTCAACAAATCATAAGATCAAACGAATAAAATAGGTCAAATTCGCAACGAAGTGGTAAAGGTTAAAAAGTCTGATTTTATTCTTTCAACCGCATATACTTACAATTTTCTATTTCTTCTTTTGGGGAATTTATTTTTCGTTTTATTTGGATCATCAAGCAAAGCTTAAAAGCACACAACAATTTCATCCTTCCATGCCTACGATTTACAGTTTACAAAATTTCTAACTCACGACTATGGAAAAATGTACGTAGCTACTAGCTACCTCTGCTACCTATATAGATATCTTTCTTGATTTTAGTTTCCAAAGCAGAATATCTACATCGGTACTTTTGCGTATGAATTTCTAGAATTTTTTTTCATTCGTTCGAAAATTCAAATCGAAATTATTTTTCAGTTTCAAAGGATTTGACTGTGTTTTATTTCACGCATGATTTTACCTGCTTACAGCTGTACACAATCCAGCCAAGGTACCTACGTGAGATACACGTGCGTCGTAAAATCACATTTCCGACGTATAATATAATTTCGTAAACGAACACAAGAAAATGCAACTGCTGAGAATTAATAAAATGCATCCAAGTTGCAATTATCTCATCTCGGTGCGCTTTTGCGTATTAGGACTGTAAAAAAATGCGATAATAAACGCGATACATTAAACACCATGTAGTATTTCAGGGTTAATTTAAGCACAGCATACGATCATATATTTCACACAGCTCAATGAGGAACAACATTATTAAGCATCAAAGTATCACGTTATCGCACCAACTTGAAGATTCGTGTTTGTTTAAGGCTTAACAGCACCAGCCGAGTTAGACATAACACAGCGATTCGTTACAATAGTTACAGCCATAACCGGTCAACTAATTTATAAAAACGATTCAATTAACAATATGATAAGTAACTAAGTTGACAACTAATTTAAACTGGGACAAATTTGAAACGATGTCGTTTCAATTATACGTCATTTCATTTATCCGACAATTGAGGATAGAAACTGCATCGTTATGCACACGAGTATTATTGATTCGACAACAGTAAATATAAATGTATGCAACGTGTAGGCTACATTATAGGTAGTAGGTACTAGGTACTAGGTACTAGTACCTACTTTCATCAGTGAGCTACAAAACAAATAAATTGACCTTGAGAATACTATACATAATTTTTTATTCAAACAAAAAAACAAATTTCCAACTACAGACGTGATATTCTTTATCGCGATTGATTCTTCTATCATTTTATTGAATTTTTATCTTTACAAAATCCTATCTGGAAAAAACTAGCTAAGTTGTATGGTAATTTGGTAATTATGTACATCGTAGCATCGCTCGTACAAAAAAATACACTTGTACCTAGATACATCTATGATCTGCTCCCCAGTATCTTCATCATTATAGGTACAAAAAAAGTTACATACCAGGCTGCCACCACGTTACATTTAAAAGTGAAGCAAATGCTAGACAAAAAAAAAAAAAAAAATGACTGAACGTACATTTTCGGTACTAAATTCATACACACAAGGTGGCATTCGTATCATATATCGTATTATAGCGATGTTAACGTATTTCCAACATTAATTTCATTTTATGCCTGTTACCTTAGCTTAAATAACAACTCTTCAACGAATGGGCATTTTCATAGCAAATTTCACATCCACGTACGCGGTATTCGAATTCCGGATTATAAAACTAACATATTTCATAAAGGTATACTTTCAAGTTTAACGTTGTAGTATGCATATCGTGTAGGTCTAGGTACGTAGAACGACGAAAAGCGCATAAACTTATGTAAGTACAACACCAGAACTATTCCTCTTTACTGAATGTTCAATTTCCCGAGTTTTATTACTCACTTAATTTCATTAAGAGCTTAAAACGGAAGCCCCGAATAAATCCAGATAATTCCTTTTTTGGCTCCTACTGTGTGAAATTTTCCTTGAGTATGCTTCATAATACCTAAGACTTAGACAAGTTAGGTAGTCCCCGCGAACTTCATAATAAATCATCATAAGATTAATAAAACTTTTATGCGATAATCATACAAATACAACATTTTCTTATCGCAACTACATGAATAACGGAGAGAAACATTCGAACAATTTTTAATATTTTCAGTGCGCGGAAATTGCATGCGATACAAATAACTATTTCAAATTACACGTCTATACTTAGATATACATATATTAGGTAGGTATATATAAGTATAATATACTTAACAGGCATAGGGTGTACGTAGATGTGCTGTATGCGCGAGTTACATATATCAAATTTACGAAGTTATTTTATTTATCTGCGACGAGAATATTACTAATGTTTTGATTACATCTCTTCGAAAAATTCGTCATTTCCCACGGATTGTTTTTCATGATTATCGATATCTTTAAAAGATACAAAAAAATTAACCGATTCTCGTAGAATTTTACATTCGCGAAAAACGCAGGTTTTCCCTAAAGCTGCAACTTCAAGAACCTATCGAGTAAAGTTGACAAATCAACTAACCGAAATAATGGTTTTTACGCTGACTTTCCAAAAGAAAATATGGTTATTGAACTCCGTCAACTTACGCGACTTTGGAGCCAGACCATAATACCATATCCGTTTCATGTTCTTAATTTGAACCGTTTCAGGAATCTGTGATATTTCCTTCTCTTCTTACTCTTCCTCAACAGAAAAAATTATTACACCGACCAAATTAAGGTTCCGGACTAGGTTTTGTTGCAGTATTCAGGGATAGTATTTTGATTGACCTCGAATCAAAAACTAGTTTCGTTGAAATTTTGAAAATGCGGGGGAGGAGGAGAGGAGGAGATGCAAAACACAGAAAATCCAAATTTTTTCAATTTTGAAAATGCAATTATTCACGCTTACAGTACCCCTCACTCGCTACTTGATTGACTTAGGAAACAGATTGATTCTGTAGTTCAGGGAGGTGTTCAAGTGTTCAATTACATGTTTTCGCAACAGTTTTAATATTTCATCGGTAAATTACCCTGGTACAAATTGGGGTGGGCAAATTTTACTTTTTTTGAAAATCTGCAAACGGCAGGGTCACAATATTTGGAGAATAATCTCAAAAGGATGCGGTAAAAATTTTAGCTTCCAAATTTAATTTTTTTAACTTATAAAACTCATTTAAATTTCGAAAATTTTCAACAGTTTTCTAGAAGTAGAATAAAAAATGAAAATTTTTTCCTAAAAATAAAATTATTATACTTATTCTAACACAAAATGATCATTGGCCGGAAATTTTTTCCATTCCCCCTTTTTTCAAGAATTTTTTTTAAGTTACCATTTTTTACATTTTTTTCATGATTTTAGGAAAAACCAGGAAAAATTTTTTTTTTGAAAAACACACCCCTGAAATGGACTGAGGACATCAATTTTACGTAGATAATTCACGCAAAATTTCAATTTTAATTCCCGTAGTCGATTTTTGAGGAGTGCTTAAAGAATGGGGGTTTCTCGTTTTTCCAGGAACTTTTTCAACATTATTTTTTTTTTTTATCAGTAAATTCTCAGTAAAATGGAACAGGTACACTTACCTTAATATTCATCCATTTAAGATTGGTTTTCTGCATTTCAGCCCTTTTCAGAGATTCTCAAATGGTATTCCAGCAAATATAAATACAATATAAATTGTTCAAAAAAAGGAAAAAAAACGGAAAATTGCCTTTGCGAGTGTGAAATGATGAAATGTGTCCCTGGTGATGAAATTTTTTTAGAAAAATTATTTTCACAACTTTTAATAATTGCATAAAGTACGTAAAAAATTACTTTTTTTGAAGGACCCTGAAAAATCGTCTATAGGGAATGAAATTGAAATTTTGCGCTTAATAATTTTAAATTAATGTCCTAAATCCCTTTCAGAGAGAGTCTTTCTTGAAAAAAATTTCCTTCGATGTTTTTCAGAAAATCGTAAAAAAAAATGCAAAAAGGGATATTAAAAAAAAAAAATTCCAGGAATGATCATTTTGTGTTTAAATATGTATAATAATTCCATTTTTGAAACTTTTTGAAATTTAAGTAATTTTTGCAAGTTTGAAAAATTGAGTTGGAGGACTAAAATTTTTATCTTTTTAGACCATTTTGCCCTTATTGTGACCGCGTCATTTATTAATTTTCATATAAGGCAAAATTTGGC
Source organism: Ferrisia virgata (assembly GCA_900060175.1). Classification (NCBI taxonomy): domain Eukaryota; kingdom Metazoa; phylum Arthropoda; class Insecta; order Hemiptera; family Pseudococcidae; genus Ferrisia; species Ferrisia virgata. Next base: position 7,682 of record FIZR01000273.1, on the reverse strand, counting down.
CCACCGAAGTACAAACCCCCGAAACTGCATTTTTTAAATATTATTTTGTGATTAATTCTTCTCTAATTGATTTAGAAAGCTGAAACTTCGGTACATAGAAGATTGCAGAGATATGCAAGATACTTCTGTTAATGTTTTCGATACTTCAAACTCAATTCAACCTACATCCATGCCTGAAAAATCGTATTTTTACTAATAATTTCCTGCATATTTAAACAGAATATTTTGACCGATCAAAACATTGAACTTGTCAATTTTAATTGGGGACAAAAATGAGATGAAAAATTTTATAAATGATTTTTTGTTGAAAGGTGAGTACGTAATTCGATTTTAGAACACGATCGCTACGACGCTGTCAAAAATATACCCTTAATTTTTTTAGTTTTTCAATACCTATTAAAACAAATGTTTCACGTGAATAACTAACGATCTGAAAAAGAAACGCGATAAACGCAATATTTTCAACAATGATTTACTAATACCTATACTATCTACTACTTACCTATAATAAAAGCACGTGATCAACATAATATGTAAATCAATAATCCATATAATAAAGTAGAATTACAAATTGTACTCTGTATTATCACAAAATTAACAAATTATGTTTTCATATAACCCAACTACCTTCACGAACAGTTAATGACTCCGTATTTTTAAGAAAAAAACAGATACATTGTGAACTAAGCAACAAAATTTTACAACATTGCAAAACCTAATGGTTTGAAGTTTCCTGTCGAGAATTTTTCCAAACGTAAATTTCTTCTAACAACTTCACATTTTTAATAAAATTTTCCCTTAAAAAATGAACCTAAATCACAAAGGAACAATTCAGGCTTAATTATACTATTTCAAAACTTAATGGTTTTTAAAATACCAAAACAGTAAACTTATCTCATTTACTTGGTAATTAGCGGATTAAAGTGAATTATGCTCGCATTGTATGGTCTTCAATAAATGAGACGCCATTTTGCTAGTATTCTACATTGAACGAAAAACGTACAAGTTTAATTAATTCCTACATCTTTTATGGTCGCATTAGTTGAGTCAATACCAATCAAACACCTATCCCAAAAAAGTAACGAAATACAAAATAAATCGTACACTAACAAATTTATAATTTAGTAATACTTATAGCAGGTAGGTAAGGCGCTAATATCAGGTAAGTTACCAGCACCTATAATCTCCAGCATGAGCTCAATCTAATACTGAATTTTCAAATTTTACCACTCGAGAACTAAATTCACTGCAATCAACATTTTGTAAATCTTTTGAAAAAAAAAAAATAATAAGAAGAATATTTGAAAGCAAAGAACCGACTTGGTCGAGTAAACATTGACGAATATTTAAGTACGTAGGTAAGTACGAATATTACAGTTCAAAAAACACAATTTAAAATTTAAAATAATATTGGAAACTTTGAAAATAGCGCATAATAGTTGACGAGATAATCGGAACATGATATGAAAATAAAAAGAAAGCAGATTTTCATTTCTACTTTTCTTCAATATTTTAAACAACTCAGAATAAAAGTTCTGAACTATCATTTTTTTTTTTTTTTTCAAATTTGATGATAAAAAAGCTTCCAGCAAAACTTTTCAACTCTGAATTGTAAAATGTATCATTGCTACGTATACACTTTCATGAGAATAAAAGGAAAACTTGACGATACTAGATACACATTTTTTCCTACACATTTTAATAGCGGAGAAAAATGAAATACGTTAAAAATGGGTTTACTTCTGTTAGAATTGCGGCTTGTAAATTGACACTTTTTGAAAACTGTTCTTATGAATCATTTAACGATAAGCATTTACTAAAGCTGAAATTGAAGAAACATTTTTTTTTTTTTTACCATAAGATGAACGAATAATACAAAAATACAAAATTAGGTAAGCATGGGTAAAAAATTATCGAAATTTGCTATAATTGGTTGGTCTCTTTCGGATGTTTTATTTCGTCATTTTTCCGTGGAGTATTTCAAAAACATCAATTCAAGATGTTTTTTCATCGCGTAAAAATTATCGAAATCCAATATTTTAAACAATACAAGTCTTCATCATCGTTATACCGAATTTCTATCAATGTTAATTATTGTTGTAACAATACATCGAAGTTTCTTTTTCACTTTTCACACAAGTACTTAAACTTATGCATAATTTAATCAAACGTTTCATTTTTTACTACAAGCATCAGGGGTACGTTTTTAACGTAAATAATTACTCACTTACTATCAAGTACCTACGCACAGTAAAAAAAAAATGTATAATTTACCAGAAATCTTTTTCACAAAAATGTTTTCCATAAATATTTTCCCGTTATTTTTCTCCGCAGTAATTTACATAAAAATTTAATATACTGATTTTCCATCTAGATTTCTGAATCAAAACTTTTTTCATCATTCGACAACTTTATTATAAAATTTCCACTCGAGCGGGCCTAAATAAGTAACGACCTTGAAAAGCAAGCGTTATTGCAACTTGGCTGATGAATTTATAACCGCGATTGGTAGCATTAATTTACTCTCTTCAAGAAAAATTTCGCATATTGTACTTTTTATATATTTTATAACGACCTAAAAGAGACACTCGAATTTGATGTTACGTATACAGTACCTCACCACGTCCAAATAAAACTTCACATCACCGTGAACACAAACTGACTAAAGATATGTATAGTCTACAGTCATTGAAAAGTTCGATAATAAATTGCGTTCGTAAAAGATAACACGTGAGAAATTTATTGTACAAACGTTTTTTCTCTCATTTTTACTAATATTTCACGGACAAGTAAGTAATTTACACCGAACAAATCCTGTCGTCCGCTCGGACCTGAGAGCGAGAAAATAGTTAATTACGGCGAACGATACAACTGTAAATCATATAGATTTTTACAAATATTCAGACTAGATTACTACACATTGAATACTCACTCTATGTAAATTATTCGCAACTGACAATTTTTTTCTCACAAATAACATTGTACCTACGTATTAAACGAGTAGCGTAAAAAACACAATTTTAACCTACAAAAACAGAACGTATACTTCCGACTTTACTTATCGGATCGATTTTCACACATCACACTTTTCGAAGTAGCTGTTTTTTTTTAGCTTGATTTTCTACGCCATATTGTCAATAAAAACCAGGCTTTTACGGACTACCGACCACGGGCCGATAGGGAGGAGAGGGAAAAATATCAACAAAATCCGTTATGGGCTCCCTAGAAGACCATGGATATCATTTTGGCAACGTCAGCAATTTATTTATTTTCATTTAAAAAATTTTCTTTTTCCTTCGAGGGGTCTCTAAAACATAGTGATACCTTTTGCAAGTAAATTTCAACAACGAACCTTTTCTTGAATGATCTTTGAATAAATTGCTGGCTAGCAATGTAAATTATTTTCCAATCAGATCATTTATTTTTCGTTGGAAGCTTTCTTGCTAAATTATAACTTGCGAAACTCGGGATAAAATTTATCACTCTCCCCCCCCCCTCTCCAAAATTACTAAGATATATTCGATCAACGCGTGGAACCAAAATGTAAACCAAAACGTGGAAAACCGGAAAGAATAGCTAATTAACCAAAACTATAACCTAAATTTCTGAAAAACCAATATTAAAACCAGAACCAGAACCTTTCTTAAACCAAATAAATTTGATTTTTGATTCGGTTTTAGTTTCCTCTTTTTTTGTGTGTAAATCCTAAAAAGAAAGAGAAGAAACAACTTTAGAGAGGAGTACCCTTGAGATAAACAGTGAAAATATGAAATGAAATTTATTTGTTTTAGAAGTAAGGTTTTTTAATCTGTCAAAGATGTCATAGAGGTAAGAAATGACATTAGCATAGATGTGTAGTACGAATAGATGCGAGTTCAAAGGTATCGCTCGAAGCCCCGTCCCCCCTTTTCCCTACCGACAGTGTCGCATAGACATTTAAAATTCTAAATATATGACTAATGAGCAATTCTAAAATTTCAATGCAATCATTCATTCAAGTAACGAATTTTGTAGACAAAAATTTTTCTTACAAATTTTGTCTTATATACATTTGCCTATCTTTGTTATTGAAGGGACAGTATCCGTTTGAATCTATTGAGCCCCTTTAAATAATCAAGACAGGCAAATTTTGTATACAGCCAAAGATTCTGTAAAAGTTGCCTACTGGGAGGTATATTATTCAAAACCACGATTTGAGCAAATTTTTTGTTCTTAAAATTTTACACAGGGAGATAATGAATGGGGCAATGCAAAATTTTTAAAACAAAAAATCTTGTAAGTTGAAATATCGTTTCTTAAATTAAACCTAGAACCTTTTTCAACACCAAAACGAAGACCAAAATATGCTGAAGACAAAAACCAAGACCAAAACCATAAACCAATATCCATTTTTTGGTTCTATGCATTGTACTCGACATACAATTTGGGCAGTAGGCTTACATTGAGGGCTGATTAGATATTATCTGTTTGATATTTTCAAGGGGCGAAGACCTTGGATTAAAATTCAATCATGTCCAAATTCGAGGGAGGGGATGTTGAGAAGCTAAAATGGTAAAAATTGTTCATTTTGAACCAATCGATAAAGATGTAAGAAAACGGGGTGTCTAAACAAAATTTGTTGACAAAAAAAAAACGTGACTTTGCATGACCTTCTAGCATGACTTTTTCGACATATTCAGCTCCCGTCCTAAAATAATTGTTTACCAAAAAATTCGAAAAATATAATTTTTTCAAGACAAAATCACAACTACTAAATTTAAATTTTTACGATTAACTTCGAACAAACGTGATTTATGCAGTACCTGAATGACCTCTTGAAAATGCCTGACTTTGTAGTACCTGCATGACTTTGCATGACCGTTAAACATCCTGAAAAATGAGAATTACGATGATCGAGAGTAATTCAAAAATTTAGGCATGCATTCAAGAAGTTTCAACTTTTCAAACATTTCATGCCGCTTTACAAGCTTGAAAATTCTGTATTTTTTGATATTTTTTTTTTCTAAATGATTTTCGAGTTTAGTTCACCAACCCGATTTACTCGTTTACTTCGGAGAAAATAATTCAGTCAAATAAAATGTACAGAAATAACAATGAAAACCACATTGATAACTGAGTAGCACGAATTAACCTATTTTAAATATACTAATACCTACTGCAGCGTTTTTTTTTCTCTCCTTTACATTCAGCAAAGCTTCGAGTAGATAGAAAGTAATTTCAAGAAAAGTTTACGAATACGCTGGTAAAACAACTTTCTTTAAATAGAATTCAGCTTGGTAACCTCTCAGTGCATCAATATTAGTCTACGCCTTAAAACACACCCATATGTTAGAAAATTACGGCAGCTTTGAAAATTTTCGCCGGTAAATAGGGTTAAAATGTACCTAATAAGCAACAAAAGCCAAACATATTTTTTGGATAAACTCGAGTCTCGAAATATTATTTTTCGTTTGAACGATCATTTATTCGGTGTTTGCGAGCTTTAAAAAAAAATTGTCTCGAGATAGGTACTTGTAATTTACTTTTTAAAGCAACCTAGGTTTATCGAATTTCTTTTTCACTCGTACATGCTCGTTTGCTCGTAAATAGGTACAGGTAGGTACATCTACATAACACACCTATACGAATTATAAGATTACAATCAAAAAACCATACAGCGACGGGTGTTTCTAATATACCTATACAAAATCAATGCGAACAAACGCATTGTGCAAATGAAAAATTACACTGCACACGAATAAAAAAATTTCAGATTTTTATCACTTGACCAAAAAAATAAGAAAAAAATGATTAAATCATTGTCACTGATAGAATCGATCTTTCTTCATCCATTCATCCGTGCACGATTGCTTGTTTTTGGTTTGCAAGCCGTAACAATGCCAACGCATGTAAGTAAAGCCTTGCTTTTTTTTTTGAAAATTATAACTTCCAAGTTTACGGCAATGGCAAATCGTATTAACCCTTATACATTATTTTTTAAAGTTCCTTTTTCGACTTGGACTGAATAAAATTTCTTTGGCAATATTCCTATTCGATTCGTATCTGGAGTGTTTTTTTTTTTTTTTTTTTTTTTTTTTTACAGAATCCTCCTCTTTCAGGAGTCAGATCGAACGAAAATAACGATCGACGACAAACAAACGGAGATGTACATCATCCAAATCATCCGATGACCAATGGTCATCATTTTCCAGGTCAAACGGATCCACCACTTTTGTACGACGCGAAGTGAATATGTTTCTATTAGATGAAACCTACTCAAATTAATTGTTGGGAAAAAAGGCAATTTTTTTCTTGTTTCAGCGCAATAACAAATTAAATATAAGTGGTTTTTGTTTTATAAACTCAAGTGTTAAATTTTATAGGTTTTTCTTGGCTTAATTTGATTTTTACGAATAACTTATACCATCTAGATTACTTTCACTTCATTTCCAAAGACTTTTGTTTCAGGGGAAAACGTCTTTTGATAATTTTTTTATCAACAAAAATAATAATTCGTGAGATACATTCGACTCTGTATAAGAATCTTCATTTACATTTATTTTTTAAACTAGGTATTTGAAAAGAAAAAATACTACTTTTTTCTTTCTTTTTTTTTTTTTTCAAAAATGAAGTTTTTACATAATTATTGTTGTTTGAAGCAAACCGCTATTGCTTTGTTTACGTTGATTTTCTTTTTTGTATGTCGTAATATTTTATAGTTGAATTTGTTTAGCATCGTAAAATCCAATTATTTTAGATTTAATCTTAGATGTAATATTTATATGTTACCTGAATTACAACTTGAGAATATTTTTCGTTTAATTTGAAATCTAATAATATTATTAATTCAATAGTAATCGCGATGCTCAACATCAAATATACACAAAAAACTCGTAAGTACAGACAGAGCTAGAGATGTAGCTAACACAAGTGAAAATATGAAAAACTTAGCTACTGCTTCCTTGATTTTTCGAAGCCCTCCTTTTCCACATAGTTAACGCTGCACAAGAATCTAAAAATATAGCAATTGAAAAATTTGATCCAATCATCGAAACAGGCGACGGACTATGTAGATAAAAATTTCCAAACAAATTTCGCCTACCTTCATTACAGAAGGAGGAGCACTCGTTTGAATTTTATAAGCCCGTTCAAATACTGAAGGAAGGTAAATTTTGTATATAATCGAAAATGCAGAAAAAGTTACCTAATCGTGGTTTCAATTCACTGATGGTTCAAAAATCCAGCCACACTACTCCGGATATGCATTTTCTATTGACGGGTTCGCTCAATTTATAAAACTAACGCACACTCATCCATTTTCACAATAGAAATAACAGCCATACTACATTGCCTAAAAGCAATATTTGAAACGAATTCTCGTCATAAAAAATTCCACATTTTAACTGACTCCCCATCTTTCCTATCAGCAATTCAAAATAAATTCTCTGACTCTCAAATAATCCAAAATATACACGAAATTGTATTAAATATACAACTTTCACAAAAAACAATAAAATTCGCGTATATTCCTAGTAGTCATGTAGGCATTAAAGGAAATGAAGAAGTAGACAAATTGGCAAAATTAGCACAGATTTACACCACACTAGCTCTCCAGAACCCAAATGATATCAAACATATTCTTTACCAAACTCACCTTGCCAGCTGGCAAAATCAATGGGACCTTAAAACTGAAAATAAACTTT
>FIZR01000269.1:0-25373 GCA_900060175.1 Ferrisia virgata | reverse complement strand
GAAATATAAAAAATCATACAATTCCGAGAAATAACTTCAACATCTCTAGAAAAGACGACGTAATCATCATGCGAGTGCGCTCAGGCCATTCTCTTCTGACCAATGCTATCTCTGAATAAAAAACTCTCCTGCCTTATGCCCAACAGGCAAATGCTAAATCTCCATAACTCATATACTCTCCGAATGTCCCAAGTATCACAGAGGAAGAATCCTATATCCTACATCAAACGATCTTGAAGAAGTTCTAGCTGATGATCGTCAAAAAATTCAAAATCTACTATCCCTTGTGACCAAAACTGGAAAGTTGCAAAACATGGCGTTAAGAAAAAAAAATCATTTATTCAGCACGATATCGACCAAAATTGATCAAATTTGGGGAATAAGTTTAAATTGACAACGGATTTGATATTCTGGAGTGGGGATGACCTGGTATAAAAATTTAGTTGTGCCCAAATTTGAGGGAGGGGATGCTAAGGGCTAAAATTGCAAAAATTGTTCCTTTCTGAGCCAATCTACAAACAATGCAAAGTTATACAACATATTTAAAAATCAGCGTCTTAGGTCAATTAGGAGGTCAGATACGAAGGTTTTTCTCCTTTTTAAACTGGAAAAAAGGCTGTTCTTCACCGATCTCCCCTCCAAATTGAGCATGGAAGCTAAAATTCACTATTTAGACTTAACAGGATTCCATACATGTACGTTTTCAGGGTTTGACTTTTCTGACTCATTGCGCCCCCTTACAGCATAGAAATGTGGCGTTTTTGCTCGGGTTTCCATATGTTTTGAGTTTGTTCCACGCATAACTCCCCTCAAAATTGAGCTAAGCAGTTGAAATTTGGTAGGTAAATGTAGCATAGATACTTGATTTTTTTTCCAACTTATTCAATTGAAAAAAGAAAGCAGTCGATGTTTTCCAGTCATATAACTACATTTGATAAATGAAAGATATGATGCATTGGCAAAGGAAACAACGGATTGAGTGAAATTTCAGTGTACCTGTTAATCAAAATGACCACCAATGTGTAAGTTCAGCTAACACTTATTTTGGGTACAGGGCTAAAAATGTTTCCTGGAACGTCCCATTTAGAAAAAAACATGTCCCGGAGGATCGACAGGGGAGGGGATGCACTCTTACTCCCGCCATATGCCGGATAATTTCTCTTAAAAGTTCAAAAACATGAAAGGTATCAAAAAAGTATAGCAACTAAATATATTCTCCATTAAATTCTACCTTGAACAACAATGTTACTTTTTCAAAAATTCCACCATTGGACCCAAAAAGGAGGGTGTAACATTTTTATTTTGAGTATTTCATTGCATTTTGATGGCAACAAATGTTTTATCAAGAAATAGTTCGAAAAGATTTGTAGCCATCAAAATGAAATGATAATGTTATTCATGATAAAATGCTTTGAATAAAAATTTCGCATCCTTTTTACCCATTTTGTACCAACTCTGTAGATATTTCAGGATATTTCTGAACGCCAAAAACCAATTTCATTAAATTAACATTAAATTCGCGCAAAATTGCAGTAACGTTAATTTTATTTATCGAATTTTGGGTATAGAATATCTGAAAATCGTCTAAAACAACACTTTTATATCAACTGTAGCCATAATTAGACGTCCCAAAAAATGACGATGGGGAGAAGTTCCCTGGTTTGCCCTTTCTACACCGTCGTATAAGAATTACAAAACAGACACACACACAAACAAAGAAAAAACAAATTCATTGCATAAGTACATGAACGCTAGAAAAATACATAATTTTAATATTTTAGGTTCAACGGTTCGAGCTTTTCAACGTTTTGCGTTTTCTTATTCTTATCATCGCGAGCAATACACTGCTGTGTTTCGAAATGATTACAAGCATTAATATTCTTAGAACTTCATAGAAAAACAAACTTTCGGGGCCTTGTTTATCAGTATAAAAACTTTCATTGCATAAGTATACGAATGCGAAGTAAATACATTATTCGAATATTTTTCATTGAAAAGTTCAAACGTTTCAAGCAAAATACTTTGAACAGTAGCGAGCTTAAAATCATTTATATCAAACCAACACTTCAAAATGTCGATGAAAACAATTATATTATTTCTTATTTATTGTTTAGTAATAATGGAACAAGAAATCGTGTATGCGGTAAGTATTGCTCATTGAAATCCTAAAATCTCAAATTATCATTTCATTAAATAAGCGTGCATATGATTCATTAAAATGTTTGAAAATGATTTCAAAAATATACAACGTCAGTGAATTCACCTTGAATATTAATTCAAAGTTGACTGAAAAAATTCACAGCAATTATAATATCTCACAGTACTGAACAAATTTTTTATTTTGTAATCATATGAATAAAAATTTTAATTATTTCACAGATACCAAATGCTAACCCAAATGTGTCTAATGGTCCTTTACCAGGAAAAAAATGATCCTTGGTGCTTTTTTTTTAACCATATTCATATGCACAATACTTTTGTAAAATAATATCAATTATGACAACGACACCACAGTAGCAGTTGCTTATACATGTATTGTAATTAAATCCCTCAAATATATCGTTCAAACATTTAATCCATGTATGATTTTATTCTAGAAGAAATATTTTCCAAAACATACTCAATGAACTACTTTTTTTCGGTCTTGACGATGATGATACATTTACTTGACGAGGTATTCACTACTGACATAATAATGAAATGCTTTTGACTTGATTATGCCACTAATGTGACTTAGGAGAGGCAAACTTCTGACAGCATTTTGACACTATTCTGACACATTTACGGCGTGATTTTAATACTACTTTGGCACATTTCTAACGTAAATGTGACATATTTTCAGCAGTGTCAAAAATATGCCACAATTGTATCAGAAATATGCCAAACTAGTGTCAAAAGCCACCATAAATGTGTCAGCATAGTGTCAAAATGGTGTCAGAATCATGCCAGAACTGTGTCAAAATGGTGTCATAATGTTGTCACTTCTAAGTCAAATTAGTATTAATCAAGTCAAAAGCATGTGAGGTGGTCACATGACACCAAACTGACAACATTTGCACAGCAGATATCTTTCCTTGTAGAGCTCTCGAATTTAGTGCGCAATATATTTCTGCTTTCTGTTTTTGATATCTTCCTGAAGGACTTTCCATTCTTCACCAATTCTTGTTAGGACTACTTCATTTCTTACATAGTCCTTCCATGAGACCCCGAGTAATCGGTTATACTTCGCATTTCAAAGGTAGATATTTTCTCACACTCTGACCTCATGGTCCATGCTTTACAAGAATACTTCAAAACGGACCAAACATAGCATCGCATTATCTTTTTTCGGAGATCAAGATTCATTATTCGATCACAAAGCATCTGGCTGAAGTTATTGAACGCATTTTTTGCCATGCCAATTTTTGTCTGTTATTTCCTTGAGACCTCTTCCGTTGTTTATCAGAGCTCCTAGATACATGAATTCGTTTATATTTTCAATTTTTTTCGTTCCGACTTTGTTTTGCATCTCTTTATTGTCGTCTTCTATGCACTTCATCACTTTAGTCTTGCCTGCATTGATTTTCATTCCATATTTCAGGCCAGCGCTGTTTATTTGGTAGATCATCCTCTTCATTTGCGCTTCTGTTTTGACAATTACTACCTTGTCGTCTGCGTAGCTTATCTCATTCATTTATTCACCGTTGATCTTCAATCCAATCTTTTCTATTCGCGCTTCTCTCATGATCTCATCGGCATACACGTTGAACAGCCTGGGAGAGAGTGAGCATCCTTGCCTCACTTCCTTCTTTATACTGCATTTATTCTTTGAGTATTCCTTTCCAATCTTTAAATTGGAGCTTTGATTTTAGTACAAATTTTGGATTATCCGCAAGTTTTCGACATTTTACTTCTGCAAGACATGCTTTTTCATAATCTATGAAACACGCAATGATTTCTCTGTTTGCATTAAAGGTTCTCTAAATGACCATTTTCAATAGAATAATCTCATCTCTGGTTCCTTTCTTTGCTACAGAGCCGTACTAAGTCTCACTTATATTTTCATCTCACTTCCTCTCCCTCCCAACATTGATGATTGATAGCAACAACTTTAGTGCAAGGCTCAATAATGCAATTTTTTTGGAATTGGAACAAAACTTACAGCTTTGAAGTTCTGTAGAAGTGTACCTGGGTCATACACTTCGTTAATGATCTTCAAGAGCGACTTCTTGTATACTGGTGTAATATAATTGATCAAGTCTGCCAGAATAAGGTCTTCTCCCACTGCTTCGTTATTTTTGGCTTTCTTCACAGTATTTCTGAGCTCCCATAATTCAATTAGTGTGCTAAATTAAAAAACACATATTTCTTGTTTAAAAGGTCGCCATAAAGGTGAGTTTATGTTGAAAAATTTAAACTAACCAGGAAGTGTAGTGGTAGGCGAGGGTTATAAACCAGAATTTTTTCAAAATTAAGAGGTTTAATTTATCTGAAAATTACACCAATGTCACCCTCTTGGTTTACTCCAAAATCGAAGGTGCACCATGGGGGCCCAAACACTGGCTGTGAAAGTTCATCATTTTTTTCTGATGCAAAATTACGAAGCTCGTTCACCAATCAGTGATTTTTCCTATACTTATAGTACTTTATTATGTATCAAAAATTACGTGTTTTTTTCAAATTCAACTTACCATCACTCCACCCTTATTAATTCTACGAAAAAAAAAAATTTTAAATTCTCATACAAAGTGAAAATTTTTTATTCGAACCATTCTTCAATTGCGTAATTACTGACTTGCAAAAATTCGTTTCAATTTCCACGTGTAAAGGTACAGTTTTCAAATTTTCAACTTCCGGAGCCTCTGACTTGATGTAAATTATTAGAAAGAGGACTTTGCTTATTGATATTGGAAAATTACTCCATTATGAGTAATTTTTGCTATAAAACTTGCTACTACTTCCTTCCATCAAAAGCTATAAGCCTAAACATGAATTGAGATGAGGGTGCAACGTTCACAACTTTGAGAACCCCTGAAACGAGTTTGCAAGTCGATCTCAAAAATGTGATGGCAGTTATGGAGTCGGGGAGAAGTCCACTTTTGATCATATATTTTAAAAATTTAATAGCAGCCCGACTTCATACTAATGTATTTTTGAAACAATACAAGATTTGGTGCCCATGCTATTGGAAATTCAAACTGGTTCAAAACATAGCTAGTACACTTTCACACATAAAAGCTTTCATTCAGTATTGCACGTATTGAGTCTACACTCAAATCATCCCTCATATTAGCTAGTAAACCCAACCAACATTAAAGTAAAGTTGACAATCACTTGTATAAGAAACTAGATAAGATACACTTCGCACTATCGTTACCTTTACAAGTAGATCTTCCAAGCCTCACAAAATTCAATCTAAACACACCTGTTCAATTCTTGATCGTACACAATGTAATCCAAACAATTACCAGTATATCTATCAGTCACAATGCACCGTTGACAATACCGGACCAGTACAACGTTAAAGAGCTAATATCTCGATCATCTTATCCGATAATACAATACAGTCTGGCACGTCCGTCCCTATACGTACCTGCAGCTAACGAAATATTGGCCCGATTTAGTGTGATAGGTTTTAATTTCAATCAAATCGATTGTATGTAAATAATAACGTTATTATACGAATGAGAGATGATAACCAGTTGCGTAAATTCGATCACCCGGAATCAAGCCCACCAAGCACGATTTTCATTATATAATGCTGACATTGTCGAATACGTGTTATTGTCTGAAAGTCATTCATCGTCGAAATTCGTCGTCTGTACGAGCGTAAACTTATTGCCAAAAAAAAGAATAAATAAATAACACGCCGCTATCGGCAAAATTATAGATTTTTGTTCTTGTTAGTTTGAGTAATGGTTCTATCGACCTTCGCGTATTTCATCGACGAAGACGAACGAAAAACACGACAGCGTCTAGAATATTACATTGCATAGTCTGGGTGAATTTTTAAACGCATTTTGTGTGTATCAGTCGGCTGCTATACGATAACAAATGATCTTCAGCCCCTTCGGAACGGATGAGACGAAGGGATGAACGCGTCGCACCAATTCGTATACTCGACTGACGTTCAGAAATAAAACCGTATTACTTCATTCATCTGTAGATAAAACCTCAAAATATATAGGTACACAATTACTGCGCAGGAAAATTTAATCGTCGAATAAATGATAGATATACCCGATGTTCTGATGCAAAAAATCATGTTATCGAGTGCTATAACATAGTCGATTATAACACGTTTATTTTGTAACGAGGTTTTTTCACATTTGACTTGAAAAACAAATGGCAAGTTAATGTTGCTTGCACGTAGAAAGAGAAGAAAACCCGTAGAAAATCATAACGATGTGTTACAAAAACCATTCTTTCGTTTCGAATGCAGAAAAAAAAAATAGAAAGAAAAACGTTTCGTTTCGGCTTTTGAAATTGCGAAAATCTGCAAGACATCTTTATACTTTCCAGTTTCCACGCCGCACCGAAGAAAACGTTATAAAACAAATTTATGATAAAAAGTATAACTTATATTGAATACCATTTAAAGCTAGCGCAAGCTAGCACCTCGTTGACAGTTCCATTTCCTTGATCCTTTCTTTATGAAACACAAGAACCCAACGCTATCATCTTACGCGTAAATTTATTCCGATTTCTCCGGCCCTAACTCGTATTTTACATAAGAGTAGAAAAAAAGCAATAATCTCGAGCCAAAAGGTCTCTCGCTCTTGCTAAGAACGTAAAAAGAGGTCTTATTAATAAATACAGATAAGGATACTACGACTTCGATATTCTTCCACGAAGGTATGTGAAAAAGATTTTTCTACGTTCGTAAGATTTTCCTACGTTCGCATACTTCCTTCCGCATTTAAAATAAACGAATATGGCGTAGAAGAACTTGTACCTGAGAATAGTATAATTTCGGTAACATTTTGTCCATTTTTCTTTACCTCTACCACATACCATACCCAATTCAATCGAAAATCATCGCGTATTTCAAACGTATCTAGGTTAAATGGCTGATCTTTTAATCCTTACACACACACACACACACACACGGGTCTGAATACTGCGTTATCTGCCGTAATTTCGCAACTATATAAATTCGAAACTTTTGCATGTAAGTGCCAAAATAAAAAGCAGGTATATCAGGTATTAATTTTTTTGAACGGCTTGAATTTCATAACATTCTTACATCTTCTACAATCTGGATCCTATAAAAATTACATTTGTGCCTAAATGAAATTAAGATATTGTTGAAACAAGCTAAGGCAAAAATGCAATAAGCGAAAAATTGCAGGTTTTCTGATTCGAGATTCAGTCTGCTCACAACACGGGTAGTTGTAATACTGACGAACGAGCTGTTAACTGCCCCGGTGCATTTCCTGAAATATCACTTTTTTTACATCGCAGAAGTTGCTCAGCAATTATAAAAAGTTTAAGGATGGTTAAAAATAAGAGCAAAATTCCTTTTCTGACTTTTCTATGATTCATATAAAAGTAAAATTATCGATCACGATTTTTCCTTCTTAAAATCAATTTTCATTAAGGCCAAGAAACATAAATAGAATGAATTTTATCGCTGGTACAGGCCATTGGACTTTTTTAACATACTAATGTCATCTTTTATAGTCGCAGCTTACAGACTTTTAAGCCTCCAGTCTAGGCATTCTTCGAATGTTGGAGGGGGGTGATGGAGAATAAAATTTTCGAAATGACATCAAATAGATGTGGTGAAAATTTTGGTCTGTGAATTGACTTTTTACTCCATACAAATTGAATTAAAATTTCAAAATTTAGTACATAAGAGAAGTTTCTTCTTTTGAATTTTTTGATGTCAACTTGTTCTAGCAAAACACATAGAATTTTCTAGAGGTGAAAAAGCAAACAAATAATATTTTCATCGTTTACATAACATAAGAAATTATGAAATTTCGTACTTTTACTTCATTATACAGAAAAAATTAGAAATAAATGTATTTTTCCCGTGACAGGTTTTAGCCATATAATTGAAAAGGTTCCCTTGTCAATACGTATTGAAGCGATTTCTTTTCAATTTTTCAGTTTTGAAACCAATTTAGTAGGTAGTTCGATTTTTCATCCTACGACTTGTTTTTTATTCAGTCCTGCTTACTAGTTATACCTTGGAGACGCACGCGCGAGTGTGTGTGTATAAGGAGGGAGGGGGAACGGATCAACATCTAATGATGTACCACCTCAAAGACTATGAATCCGACCCGGCACCAGAATCATGAACAACTCAAAACAAAATTGAAATTAGGACCGAAACCAAAACTAAAAAAAAAAACATCGCAGAGCGTGGCTTTGTGAGCCTGATTTTCATGAATTAAGAAGATATTCGAATTTCCCACTGATGGGATAAAAAAAAGAACTGTTCTGGTATCATTCTTCTTAAACATTGGTAGGGGTACATGTAAATACTGCAGTGAATAGCTCGATATCTAAGACCTATACTACATCTACAGATTAAATTTTAACTTCCTAGCCCAGTTGGGGGGAGGGAGAGTTATGTGAGGAACAAACTCCAAACATAAGATGACCCACCTAAAAAAATCACATTTCAGAGCTGCAAGAGGAATCAATTGGTCCGTAAAAAGATTGGGCGGGTGGGGGGGGGGGGGGGACTAGGGCATGCAGAAACAAGTCATGTTTGAAAATTTTCCCAAAAGGCACAAGTAATTTTAAAAAATCGGCCTCATTCATTTTTAAGAGTGATTGTTTTGCACAATACTTCCCACTACTACTTAAAATAAAGAAACTTCAAGAACAATCCTTTTTCACAGAGAGGAGGAGGCTTGAAGCCTCTGCTCAAAAAGTCGCAACTTTCTCCGAGCATAAATCAATTACGATAAAAATTCGAAAAATTAGTTCAACCAAACGTTGTACAACATCAAAAAACGAATATTTTTGTTCTTTAATATTTTCCCTAGATGGTCATGTGAAGGACCCATGGAGAAAACAAAAAAAAAAATATATGTTGGAAAATTTCTCATTATTTGAAAAATTTGAATCTCCTCATGGAAAGCCTCATTCAGGTCCAAAGTTGAAAATGCGGTAAAAATTATGTTCATGGCTCACAGAAACCTTAGAATAGAGTTCGTTAGATTTTAAACTGGCTGGAATTCAGATCTGCCACTCATCAGCGCGAGAAAGTTGCAACTTTTTCAGCAGAAATGAATTAAAACGACTTTTAAAAATTACTCGTGTCTTTGATGAGGAAATTTTCAAATGTGAATTATTTCTGCATGCCCTAGCCCCCTACTTCTCCACACCGAACCACCAATCTCTTTGCAGAAAAAGTCGAAGAAATAAAAATGTTTATATTTTAGTGCTCTACAATTTCGGTTTTAACATTTTTTCTGTAAGTATGTTATTTCAGAAGTTGGTACCGAAAAAAAATCAAAATTTGCATCCTCCCTCCTCCCGTGCCTCCCAAAAAAGGAGAAAATATGCATGAATTTTAGGGAAGTTTGCGGGTATTGAAATACATACTCCACAGCACTTATTATACGAAATTTCTGCTTTCCGTGAATTTTGATCCAGTTTGGGCAATTTTTGAGCTGAAAAGTCCGTACTGTTACAACTCAGCTTTATCGAAATCCAAAAATAAAGCTTCCAGCATCCGAAAAGGAAAAAAAATGTTTACAGGGGTAAAAATATACCATTCGAATAAAAATAAGCCGCAATTCGATTTTTTGCATTTTTCAAAGTTTTTCACCACAAAAAAAATTCTGAAAAAAGATACGTTGTATATATGGGTATCCTGCATAACATATATTTTTTTTGTTGTTGCAGGTCAATAACAACATGTAGATATTAAGCTTCTAAATTGTAAAACTTGTATTTCATCAAGAAGATACATTCGAAAAATTTTGGCAAAAATTTCAGCGAAAGCCCTTGGTATGGTCCATTATTCAGCAAGTTTGAAAAAATTCGATTGAGAACTGTAGAATATAAAAATTTATACGCTGAACTCGTACTACGAACACATTTTGGCCGATATCTGAGGGTGGGTTGGGGGGGGGGGCAAAATTTTTACCAGCGAGTTTTCAGACCACAGGGATCAACATCCACTAGAGAGTTTGAAAATCCTAGCCAAGGGCCGATTCACCCTATCTTACCCGGCTATGCTCTTTAGACTATTGGTTAGAAAAAATTCAGAACAAGATTTTTTTCATGAATATGTTGGGAACATTCCCATAAACAATATACTAAAAGTTCTCAATGATAAGAGGTGTACATAGTCCCTCGGACGGTCAACCCCCTCCATAATTCTAGGTTTTTTTTTTATCTTCTCCGAAAATATTACATCATTTAAGTTGAAAGCTGATCTCATCACATCGGAGGGGTGTGAGCTTCGTGCAGAATTTTTTTCAACCCCCCCCCCCCCAGATCCTCATCTATGACCGGTATGGAAAAAATCTCAAATATAAAAGTTGTAGAAAATTTATAGAAGAACAAAAAAGTATTGAACTATTTTTGCCGTAAAATCAATTCTGGATGAGATAAGGTAGAAAAACAGTAATTTTAGAAGCAGTTGATTCCTCATAGGATTAATCACATTTCCTATCAATGAAAACTTTTAATATGTTGTTCAGCGGGTAGTTTCCAACTTATTTATGAGAAAAAATCTTTATTCTAAATTTTTTCCAATCACACTCCGTTCTTAGTCTAAATTTAATCAGCTACAGGTTGAACACAATTAGTAGTATTAAATACCCACGTATACAATTAATTGAATACAGACTCGTTAGTCGAAATATTCCATAGTATTGGTCGGATTTCCTTTCTATTTGAATACCTACATAAAAATACACGAATGAAATGTCACCTATCAGTTTTTCCAACATAATACTTCAATCTGCGCAAACTTTCAGCAAGAAAATAACATTTGTCTTCGACTTAGCGCGCGTAGTGCAAAATATGTACATACAAATGCTTCATGTGGGCGTCGTAATACATATCTTTATACAAGTTGACGCGAATTCTACCTTCACAGCTTATACAGCAGATGCTTTTTTAAACATATATTTATTAAACGAAGATACCTGTAGGTAGGTAGTAGGTAGTTTAGGTACTGGTGGCAAAGTAAAAAGGGACAAATACGTAGCTCGTAAGGCACGCTACGATACCATACAAAACAACACAACACAACGAAGATGAAATATTTATAAATATGTAACGCGAACAGACATCGACGCGATACGTTTACCTATGAACGAGTATATATCTGTATAGCATCGAAATCCCGGAAACAGGTTAATTAATTCTGAATTTTATACGTAAGAGTATAGTTTTCCTAAAATAGAACAATATTGAAACGTCGCGTCGCCTCGCCCTTAAGGCTTAAGCCACGACAACGAACGCAACGTAAGAATAAAGGAATAAAAAAGATAACGAAAGTTTATTGACTCTCGGGGGAAACATTTGGCAAATCTCTGCAAAGTATGTGTAATAAAGTGACGAAGAAGCGAGACGATACACCCCTGCCCTTATGCTGGTTAGTCGTTCTACCGTTTAAATGAGCTGTAATATAACAACTGTGACAACTGCCTATTGCGTTTACATTTCTTTTATCTTACAAGATACGTACGACAAACACGGTGGCAAACATTTTTCCGCTGTGTTTGTCGTTTCGTGTATACATACAAAATTTAAATGGCAGTTGTTAATGCCAAAAAGGAATCAAATAATATGTACAATATAGTACAAATATATAGTAGAAATATAGGCGAGGAAAATTTTCGCAATGTTTACACCTGGAGTCAATTTTTAAAAACGTCGACTTTTATTAGTTCAAACAGCTCGAAAATTTTACTCGAAAAAGGTCGTTCAACTGAGGAGCGGTTTCACTGGGATTTAATGTGACTGAAATGATAGGTAGGTATAGGTACATATACCTACCTACACACGTTTACGCTTTGAATATGAGTGAGTTGAAAATGTATGCACGAACTGGATTCGCATAAGCATACTGAGTTCGGATAATAAGTGTCTGTGTAATGGGAATTGTTGTAAGAGCTAATGTTGAATTGTATCGGTGAACATTCTTTATAAAAAGATGTACAGCCATTCGACGACTTGAATGAAAAAAAAAGCATCGCTTCGTGATGCTTTTTCAGCCTGATTTTCGTGAAATATTAGAATTATATGGATTGAAAAAAGTGATGCTTTTTCCGAATCAGTGGTACTGGTAGAAAGTGATTTTAAACACGAGTCTCCCGAATTTTGCTTTTTTTTTTTGCAAATTTGTCAACGGCAGGGTCACAGCAGGTACGAAATGACCTCAAAAGAACGTGGTAAAAATTTCAACCCCCTAACTCTGATTTTTGTAAACTAGCAGAACTCTTTTAAATTTCTAAAATTTTCCAAAAATACTAAAAAAACGAGTGAAAAATATTTTTGCAAAAATGGAATTATACATAATTGAATTCAAAATGATCATTGCTGGGAAATTTTTGCCATTTTCCCTTTTTTCAGAGGTTTTTAAAAAATATAACCTTTTGCGTTTTCCCCCGATTTTTGGAAAAATTATGAAGGAAAATTTTTTGTGCAAACGCCCCCCTCCCTCCGTCGTGAAATGGATTTAGGGCATTAATTTTAAATGATTAAGCGCAATATTTCAATTTTATCTCCCACAGACAATTTTTCAGGATGGCTCAAAAAAGGTCTTTTTTAACGTATTTTGAAATAAATTTGTTAAAGATTGGGATAATTATTTTTTGAAACAAATTTCACCACAGGGGACAGGGGACACCCGTTTCATGTATTTTAGATTCCCAACATTGATTTTTCATTTTTTTCGTTTTTTTGAACCAATTATACTATATTGCACGCTGGACTACCAATTAAGAACCCACCAAAAAAAATGCAGAAGTACAGAAAACAGATCTTAAATGTAATGTAAGTGTACTCGGTCCATTTAATTAATAATTTACTGCAAGACGAAAAACCAT
This sequence comes from Ferrisia virgata, assembly GCA_900060175.1. Lineage (NCBI taxonomy): Eukaryota > Metazoa > Arthropoda > Insecta > Hemiptera > Pseudococcidae > Ferrisia > Ferrisia virgata. Next base: position 12,366 of record FIZR01000269.1, on the reverse strand, counting down.
TCTTCAAGCACCCCCAGTAAAATCGTCTATGGGAAATAAAATAAAAGTTTTGCGCTTAATCATCCGAAACAGACGTACTAAATCCATTTCAGTGGGACGTTTCTCAGAAAAATTTCTTTCGTGGTTTTACTGAAAATCATGGAAAAACGCAAAAAGTGGTATTTTTTAAAAACCTCAGAAGAAAAAAGGGAAATAACGTAAATTTCCCAACAGCGATAATTTCGAGTTCAAATATACTATTTTGTATTCGATTTTTTGAAAATTTTTGAAAATTGTCAACTCTAATTGAGTTTTTTCAATTAAAAAAATTGACTTGGAGAGCTGAAATTTTTAACACCTCCCTTTGAAGTCATTTCGCAACTATTGTGAACCTCCCCCTCCCCCCATCCGGTAGGCAGATTTCCAAAAAGAAGTAAAATTGAGCCCAGCCTAGTGTGCAGTGAGCCTAAAAAGTCGAAACTCTCAAAAGACACATCTGAGACCTATTCGTCAGGACCAGGAGCTTTTCGATTATCCAAAGTGTTGACAATATCTACGATTTCTGTTCTTGAGATGAGTGGAGTATGTTCAAAGGCGCCTGTCAACTCAACAGGTTGTATTGCATTTGGGTCATTATCTGCTGGGAATTTCCCATCCAGGAGATAGTTTGCCTGATCTGTTGGCGAATCCAATGAGCAATTATCTTCAGTAATGATTATGTATGATCCTGTCAGGGGGTTGTGTTTTTTCATCATTACTGCATAAGCTCTACCCCAAGCCTTCCTTTGATTGATCAAATTTCGCCAGGATTAAGACCTTTTCATGCCTATACTAAATCTACATAACAAATTTCAACTTCCTGACTGAATTTTGAGGGGAGTTATGCGAGAAACAAAAAATGACTTTTTTGGGGCTGTGAGGGGGTGCAATAAAGCTGAAAAGTCGAAACTCCCAAAAGGCATATCCATAAATTTATTTCGAATACGTAGCTCAATTTGGAAGGGAGATAAGGAAGAAACAGGCCATTTTCAAAATCATTAAGGGGAGAAACCCTCATATCTCCCCTTCTAACAGACCAGAAAGGCTGATTTTTAGATTGGTGTACAACTTTGAATTGCCCGTCGATTCGTTCAAAAAGGAACATTTTCTGCGATTTTATCTCCTCAGCATCCTCTCCCCCAAATTTGGGCATAACTGAATTTTGACCCAACGTCAACCCCGCTCCAGAATATCAAATCCTCTGTTAATCTAAACCTATTTCGCAAATTAGATCGATTTTGGTCGGTATCGAGTTGAGCAAATGATTTTTTGTTTCGGAAAAAATATAAAAATAAATATCTGACATGGTCAAAAATAATCATAATGGTCCTCTACTACCCTAAAACAGATTTTAGTGATACTCCCGTCCTCATCCGCCATAGGTCAATAAACCGTAATAGCCTGGTTTCCATTGACAATATGACATAGAAAATCAGGCTAAAAAAAATACTCAACACGCACAGGTCAGTTATCCGTATTAAAGGCTTACATCAGCTAAAGCCTTTACACGTACTTTACCCCAAATCCTACGCAATTACAGTTAAGCTGTTGGGCGAACTTACTGAGGTGTTTGCAGCATTATAAAAAATTTCTCCATTTATTGAATGGCGAGATATTTTGAAACCAACGTTGGAATTATTTTCAATAACTGAGAGAATTTCTCAACGTGTAGGAAGACTCGACACAGTTCACCTATCACAAATGGAATATTCGAATAACATCACGCTATCTTACAAGAATAAATTTTCATTACCAGATGCAAATTGAAAATGAACGCATAACCGGCAGCTATTTACACTCGTAAATACGCAACATGGTTTAAGCTGTGTAAGTATAAGTACATGCTACACGTAGGTTAGGTATATGTAAATATATATATACATAGCAATACCATCCTCATTCAAGCGTCAACTTTACTCTAGGCTGATCTCTTGTCCACGATTGAAATTACCACGTTGTTTGAACGGTAATATCATAAATATTATTAATTAAAATCTACGAACGTTATGTTTAACCTGGTTCATCAGTTCACGTACCAATACATAAAATTACAGTTATAATGCGAAAATGACCACCATTAGATCCTCCCACCAGTAAATCTTTCAACGAGAAAGAACCTCACACCGACTCGAACGTATAAGAATGAATCCAAATACCTACACACAGATATCCACTACACACTTAGCCTATATGTCTAAAGCAACATACCAACCACCTACACATTGTAGACGTACGAAATTTTCAAAACCGCAACTTTTTTTTCACAATAACAAGAACAACAACAACAACAACGAGTCTCTTTGTTCAAATGACGATGACGAGGATCTTCGGCGAACTAATTACAATTGACTTCCGTAAAACTTTTCGGCTTCCACCAAAATTCTACGGCTGGAATTTAATTTCCAATCATTCCGCCATCGCATCGTCGTCTATACTTATATTGTATTAACAAAACAAAAACCCGAAACGAAAAGTCAACCCTGTGGCGTATTAACATCGCAATTCGCTCGAACTAAGGCAGCAGCACGGCTCGTTTTTGTGTAACCGGCTATATAAATGGATTTTAAAAAGAAAATTACTCCAGTAAACTCGGCTCGTTGGTGTACCATTTTCACGAGACGAGGTACGAGGGGGATAAATTATATCGGCCGCGCCGGCCGCAAGAATAGAGAGAAGAGAAATCCTCAGACTGAAATCCATTTTCGAAAATACGGCTACGTTTCCTACTCCACATTATGTACACATTTTAGTACCGCGCTCTGACGTTCGCCCTCGTGCCACGTACGAGTATTTCTCTCCCTTTTGTTTTGCTGGCTTCGCCGGATGAGGACGACGAAGATGACGACGACGACGACTACTGAAGGCCGTGCCGGTCGCACAGATAATACAATTTTGATAGCTATATAAGAAAGAAGGGGGCGAGAACTTGAAATGTTCGCAATTTAATATTTGACCATACGAAAAACCTATAATTCAAGTGACCATTTCAGTCAAGAGGATCATTTAGGTTATGGGTGTTATTTTTCGTATAGTACAATGACTACAGATGCGAGAGTATCGTTAGCGTTCTAGATCGTATCTTACGTCAATAACCACCCACGTTTTCCACCGTACACTCGTATTAGCTTCGAATTGAGGGAGCTGAATATATACCTTGGAGAATTGAGATTTTCGTAGCATTACCTAACGATGACTTAGTTATAGGTGGTCATTGGGAAAATGGAAAAAAGATACCAATCAGAGGTAGATACATTTCAAATCTTCATTAACCTCAAACTATAAATGCACGAAAGAAACGAGCTGTACGAATTTTATGGGTATCTCAAACACGGAAGGGAGGTACACGAGGTATAAATCTGAAGGAAAATTATCGCGAACATTACTAAATCAAGATTAGTTTTTGACTTTTCGAATGGAGATATGTCAGCATAGTAGGAAATTGATTTAAAGACTTTTTCCACACAGGTACATTTCCCGAGCATCTCCATCACCGTGGATTGAGGAGGAGGGAGGGGGGGGTCATTCGTTTGTGCTTCAATGCCAATCATTCGTACTTTAACTCTCTTTGAGACGTAAGCAGAAGTAACGAGATGCGAGGAAAAGTTCGTGTAGGGAGAGGGGGTGATGGTAGCTGCAAAAGTAGCAAAACTCACACCATCACAGCAAAGTGGTCCCTGAGAAGTTCTAGGAGGCAAAAATTCTGAAACTGGGAGTGTGGGAGTTTTTCGTAGTGCTGATTCCATTTTTTAAGCAATTTCGACTCTAAATCTAAAAAGTACCTGAGGAGGGGGGGGGCCAAAAATCAAAAATTTATTAATTAATGAGCCAAGTATCAAACTATATGTTTTTGACCCTTCTAAACACGGGTTTTACACCAATTTTGCCAAAAACCTGAAATGGGCCTGAAAGGAGGGGAGAAGGGTCAAGCAAAGAAATTTTCAAAAAGTTTCTGAGAGCTCAGGTCGATTGTGCTTCAAGTCTGCAGGAGTTATGAAGGAAAATTCGTGGGGGGGGGGGACGACAGCATTCCTACTTCTGCAGATTTAATCAAAACCGGTGTGATTCGCTTATGTTACGTTAATGCTTCTTAGTGCTTTAACGCCGTTTGTGGTGGGGCTGAGAAAATGGTTTTGTGAAACGGGGATAAAAATGTAATTGATGATGAAGAAGTGCATGGAATCGTAAACTTTTTGTTTGTTGTTGTTTGTGCTCCACTCAAAATGAGTGTAACTTCAGCAGTAGTCTTAGATGTTTCATTTGTGGGTTTCAAATGACCAAACTCACGGAGGTGGTTGACTTTGAATTGAAAACTCATCGTACAAAATTTTGTGACTTTAGCTCAAAGGGAGCAGGAGACGTGGTTCCTCAAAATAGGACCATTTAAAAAACATAATTTTCGTAACTTACACTCCCTGAAAATAGTGTAGGACCCTAGTCACATAGCTAAGAAATGCGATTTGAGTTTTTGCATTTCCATGGATAATGTTATCTCATTCCAGGATAACTTTTGGCCCTTTACTACGAATTTAAAAAGTTACAGATCGTAAAAATACGAGATTTTTCATTTTCAAAAAAATACAATGGGAGCATCTTTCACCTCAGATGCTGATTCGAAAATTTTTTCACCCATGAAAACTAATTGTGATTAAGATTACGCGGAAATTTTGCATTGTAGTGCCGTCAACTGAATTTTTTTTAGACAGATGAACAAACTCAAAACATAAGAAAACTAGCTTAAAACCCCACAACATGGAAATGCAAGGGAGAGCAATGGTTTTGAAAATTCGAAACCGCCGAAAGGCACATTTATGACCCTTACCAAGACTACATAGCAAATTTCAACTTCCTAGCACAAATTTAAAGGGAATATAGGGGGAAAACAGTCCATGTTCAAGATCAAAAAACAGAAAACCTCTCGTATCTCTCCTACTAATTGACGTAAGAAGCTGATTTTTTGGATACGATGTATAATTTTGGATTGCCTATCGATTGGTTCAAAACGGAATATTTTTTGCGATTTCATCTCCTTACCACCCTTTCCCCCAAATTTGGGCATAACTGAATTTTGACTCGAGGTCAACCCCACTCCAGAACTTCAAATTCCCTGCTAATCTAAGCCTATTTCCAAAATTTGATCGATTTTAGTAGGTATGCAGCTGAGCAAATTATTTTTAAATTCGGGAGAGAAAAAAAATCTCACGTAGCCAAAAATAAACGTAATGGTCTTCTAGGACGCCAAAACGGATTTTGTTGATATTCCGCCATCATCCTTCGTAGATCGATAGACCATAATTGCCTGGTTATCAATGAAAATGTGACATAAAAAAGCAGACCAAAAATTTCACGATAATTAACAATGCTATTTTTTCAATGCCTTGCAAAGCAAAATTTTGGTGCAATTTCAATCAGAATTCACTTTTTTGAACGAAAAAAAAATTTTAGGCTCATATTTTAGGAAAGTAAATTTTTCATTACATGTTTTTAAAAGATGAAAAAATCTCGAATTTTACGGTCGTTAACAGTTTTACCACCAGGCAGAGATCCAAGAGTGGTCTCGGATCAAGGCACTCGAGGTACTAATGATTCTAAAAAATACAAGATCTTTAATCACATTATTTTTTAGCTTTGCGACCAGTGTGCGGTACCATCTTCAAGCGTTTCCTGAGGGGGTTGGGGGGTGACTCTACTCTGAGGATTCATAGCTCAACCCCTTTCGAGCTTGCGACATAAAATGTTGCGTGGTAAGTTTTCAACTAGGAAGTCAGTAAACTTTGAAACTAGGGCGAAAATCCCAAGTACGCATATTTTTTGCCCCTTCCTCTCGGTAAAGGTCTCAAAGTGACTCTAATTTTTAAATTCATCATGGCTACTTGCAAGCAAAAATCACCACCAAATAAACCATACTGGAATTCTCTTTCAAGATAAAATCGGTACCAATCAAAAACCATAATATACTAAAATAACACTAAAAACAAATACTCCTCATTCCTCCTCCAACAATAAAAAATATACAGATTTCGTTCGCGAAAAAAAAATTAGATACGGATACGCGGGTAATCTTCACGAATAATTCGAACAGGAGGCATAAAACTAGCCCAAAATCGTGACCCCATCTGCCCATCGATTATTTCAATGGTAAAATACGTACATTTGTAGTCGCATTTTTTTACACGTGTAGGTTAGGTACGCATATCATCTCAAATAAGACAAAATACTTTCGTACCATAAACCTTCAACTACAAATACGTATATTATATCGTGTGCCATATTGACCCGTAATGAAGAAATCATAACGTTCTGTAATTAGATCAGTTACTAGAATTTTTTCTTCTTCTATTTTTATTCGTTTCTATTTATATCACACGTAAATACATGATTTATACGATGAAAACGTGATGCCCCTTACACCAGCGTTATTAAAATAATGGTATTGTTAACTTAGGTATGTGAGATCTAAGTACATATTTTATTGACTACGGTGATAAATTAGTGTTTTCGTAGAAGACCTATAATTTTCGTATAACGAAATTATGACCTATGAGCTACGCTTTGGTATTTGCGAAAAAAATATACGTATAAAAGATTTCAGCGAGTTTTGTAAACAATGTGAAATCTAATATTGTCACAATATCATCGTAAAGTATACCACAGCACTTCTCTGTGGAATCATATCCGTCGTTGGAAGATTTAAAAATTTGTTTTTTTTTTCACGAATCTCATCTTCTTCGATGATACGTGATTTAAATTAATTTTCTACAGTTATTTATGAATTACATTAAGTAAAATGAACAAATGTATATACCCAAGCGTAGGTATGATAATTAGTTAAAATAGTAAAACTGGTTTGACGAAGAGTAAACCATTACTTAAGTATGGTAATGTTGAGAAACCCAACCAACACAAATCATATACCGATTACAAGTCAAACAAGAAAAATGATAGATTATGTCAAGAGTAGACGGATCAATTGAGAGTATAGAATTCGCACGAAATCCAAAACTGGAATTTGTATACGAAAACGCCATAAAAAGATGGAATTTTCATCATTGAAAGTCTTCTAAATCATGCTCGAACGAGAAAAAATTCGATAAAACCGTGCTTAACCACGTTAGTAAAACATCTAGTCAGATTCAGATTGTTCTATGTTATCTTCATCATCGTCTTCGTCTAGCGATTCCGCTATCGTTACCTCATTTGTCATCTAGTCAGAAAATATGAATATTTAAAATAAATTACTGATGACCATTTTCATACTTAATAACGCAAATCGGTACATTTTCAATAGCAAACATCATTAAGGCAAAAATCAGCGATAACAGAAGGAAGACTGCAACCGCAATATATATCCACGTCGGAAAATTCATCCATGTAAGTGGATCGGCGAGACTTTTTGATTCTGTACCTTCTTGTCCACTTGGTGGTTTCATTTCTAAACATTTCTTTCGGTTTATTTCAGCTTCATCTAGAGTATACTTCGAACAATCCTGATCTACGTAGATCGAATAAATTCACGTTATATCGAATCTCCTACAAATCACTCGATATTTTGTGTTAAAAATTAATCTGGCACCTTTACTTACCTTTTCTTCCTGGGCAATTCAAGTCGTACTTAGTTACATATTCCAATTCAAAATTGGCTTCATGTTTTAAATGTTTTTGCCATAACAGAAATCTTAGACATTCGCAATGATATTGTGGCAATGTTAGAAATAACGCACTGAACCACAATTCGGTTAGATTACAATAGAAGGCTATTTCAGATATCTCGATGGGGAAATCATTCGTAAATAATTCGAGAATTCTCAACGAAGGGTAACCTAATTTGGGTAGCATTACAATGGTATCGTCGATAATCCTCAGATGCCTCAACGTAAAAGGTTTTTTCCAGTCGAAAAGCGTATGCGAACATCTATCTAAAATTAAACTCGATACATTAGGAGGAAATATTAATAAACCAAGATTTTCCAATCCTTGAAAACTACAATTGGCTAACACGAGGGCTTGTATCGACGGTACATTTAAAAGTTCCACCAATAACACCTTTGCCTGCTTATTGATCAAATCTTCCGAGAATTTCAAAGGGCCTGCGATGATTAAATCTGACAGTTTATAAAAATGTTTAAATGTATCGTGTCTCATAATTAACCAAGGATGATTTGAAGAAGTGTTCAGCACGAGCATCTACGAATACATTAGAAAAATCGTGGTAAGTATTATCAACGTTAACATAAAGAACACCTCAAGCACAAGTATGTCAATTTTCAAAATACTTGCTGTAATATTCGTGAATATATTATCTGGAATAACGACATCAAAATTATTCGACACCGATCTTCTACACGTAACCGAAGTGTAGTCATTTTCATATACGCATTCGCCATCCATCACAGAACGTGTATCTACTGCCAAAATGGGTAACATAACTTGGAAATTAACAAACCAAAATAAACATTAGGTACTCGAACTACAAAAAGATTGAAAAAATTTACCCATTGTAAATAACAAAAAATACGCGATTTTTTTCATTTCTTATCAGATTTTGTTCACAACCACTTCACAACGTGTACAACAATTTTCAAAACAACAATGAAAAAAATCTTCAAAAACTAGAACGTCGGTAGCCAATTATAATTGAATATTTAATTTTAAACTGGCTACAGGGTTTGCGTACGACGACAACCCCGTGAATCAAGGTATCACATGAGTATTCACAATCACTTTTCACCATCGAGATTTCAACTTATGGTAATTCGAAGATGTAAAAATAAAAAGGCAAACAAATACATACAAAATCCAAACACGATATCAATTTCCAAGCAGAAGTAAAAAATTGAAAGTAATGAGGCGATCAAAATTCAGAATCTCTTATCAAATCAAATATAAATTTCATAAAAGCTAAGATTTATTCAACGTTTGATGGACTAGAAAATATACCTGGTTTACATGTCCGTAGGTAAGTAAATTGAGTTTAGCAAAGATAAATCAAAATGCATATTTTTCTCCATCTTCTGTAGCAATAGCGCATTCGTATTTTAATACCATACTACTTGAATCATTTATCAAATTTACCGAAATTCAGCAAAAAAAATTTAGATAATTTTCCCATTCAGGGAAAAATTGAAGATCATTGATATGTAATGCTGAAAACGATTGATAAGTTCACTTTTATTTTTTTTTAATAACTCAGAGATTTCAACATAAAGTTCACAAATCAACCATACTTATCTTTCATTGTAAGTTTTATCAAACTTTTCCACCTTTAAGACGTATGATTATATAATTTTTATTTCGTCAGACAGAAGAATAAATAAAATGTGAAGAAAATCCTCCCGTTATAAATAAGATGGAATAAAATTTATTCTCGATGATTTCCAACAATTTTTTTCGTATTTTAGGCCAACTTTAACCCATTTTTCACCATTTTTGTTCAATTTTCTGCATTTTTTAGATTTATACTTGAGTTTCGATCATTTTTAACGATTTCCTTCAAATTTCAGTTCAATTTTCCTCCAGTTTTCATTTTCACCAAGTTTTCAACATTTATTCGTGGTTTTTGATCAATTTTTTGCCCATTTTATCAGTTTTAGTAAAATTTTTGAACAATTTTCGATGATTTTCAATAATTTAATCAATTTTTACCAATTTTTCGACATTTTTTCTTACGTTTTGATCAATTTCTTGCACTTTTGTCCGATTTTCTCAAGATTTTACGAAGTTTTCAATAAACATTTTTTGTGCACTTTTGATCAACTTTCATTCATTTTTTCAAGATTTTTGCATTTTATACCTTAATTTTATCAAATTTTTGCAAAATTTATAAGATTTTTTCCATAATTTAGATCAACTTTTCTCACTTTTTCTCCTTTTTTCCAATTCATTACCAAATTTTTACTCATTTTTCAACATTTTTTCAACATTTTTTCAAGATTTTTTATCAATTTTTGACATTTAATACCCAATTTTACCAAATTTTCACAAAACTTCGAATAATTTTCAACGATTTTTTCCGGATTTAGGTCAATTTTAACCCATTTTTCAACGTATTTTTGTGATTTTTGATCAATTTTCCTCAACTTTTTATCCAATTTTCGATGTTTTCAAACGTTTTAAAAAAATTTACTAATGAATCGATTTTATAAACTAGATGAATTGACTTAATATCAAATAAAAAAAAAACGATTATTGGAAACTATACTCTAATTATCTTTAAGATTTGTTCTGTAAATTTAAAAATTTGGATTTCAGCATTGACATATCCATGATCTAAAATTTTTTTCCTGTAAAAGAATAGCGTCTAATTTACCTACATAGGAGAAAAATACGATGAAAAACTTTACGTATGATTTTTTGATCATCCTCCTGACATAATTCATGAAAAAATCTCGGATTTTCAATCTAAAATTTCAGGATAAGACTATAAAAATCATATTCTTAAATTCATGTTTACGGCTTCATTCCCTAAAAAAAAAAAAAAAAAAAAACCAAGTATTACAAGAACGGGGTACATCAGAAGAGAAATCAACACTGAACAGTCTACATACATAAAACTCATCTCACGCTGCAACAAACGTACCTTAACAAATAATATTTTCTACGACGAAATAACCCAGAAAATGGAATAAAAAATGGTTCAAAATTTTCAAATATCTCATTTTAGACCAAACACATAATTAAAAACATTCGAAAATAAAGTAACATAAAATCCAGCAAAAATTCAGTGGAAATTTTCCAACTTATATTTAGCCCAACTTCCAGCACATATCACTTACATCCGGAAAATAATGTTCGGTTTGTCGAATCCTTTATAAATCCTCCTACACCTGAGTCGTGGCACTTTCCTGCAATGAAACCAATGACCTATCGAATCTCCAACACGAAAGCATCTATACCAGTATCAGTAGTATCGCAATCAAACGAAACCCATAAGCCATATCGCCACCTACGCGATATTACTCAAAATTAAAAACAGACAAAAATCGCCACAATAACAAAAAGAAACAAAACTACCACCACAAAATCGAAACCTTTTATATACACCATTCGGAACCTATTTTTCAATATATTGCACTGCAGTAGGTACGTAGGTAGGTACCTATCTATACAAAGCACGAAAATTGGCGAGACCAATATACGTATCTGCCTTCGTGTTACTTCTCTATCACATAAACTGAAACACAATACCATTCTACACAGCATACACAGACACAAAAAAATATATATCAGCCAGAAACCTTAAATCAGTTTTTATTTACGAACAATGGCCGACACCTCGGTTTAAAAAATATTTATTGTACGAAACCATATTGAAACGACGGTGGAGGGCACCGTATATACGATACGGTATCCGTATACTTAAAAGAAAAGTTAAACGTCTGTTTAATGAGAAATAACCCAGACTCCGCCATGCCATGGCCAACGGAAAAATCTAATATCTTTCTATAAATCGTATCCTTATACTTTATACTGATAGTTCGTTAATCTTAAACAAGGAACGAAAAAAATAAAAAAACGAAACACACGCAATTACCATACTTCTGATTCGAGTTTATCGGACGACAAGCTGAAAAAAAAAACATCGCAAAACGATGCTTTTTCAGCCTGATTTTCGTGACACATTACAATCATGAAAATTGAAAAAATCATCGCTTCGCGATGCTTTTTCCTAATCAACATCGCGGGTAGGAAGAGCTCAATGGGACTAAAAAGTCGAAACCCCCAAAAGACACGTCAAAGGTCCCCACAGACGGAACATACCTTATTTCAACTTTCTAGCCCAATTTACATGGGAGATCGATCAAAAAACCACATATTCAGGGCTGCGAGGGGGTACAATGGAGCATGATACGTCGAGACGTCCAAAAAGCACATCCAGTCCCTGCTGAGTGTACATACCGAATCTCAACTTCATAGCTCAATTTGGTGAGCCGGTAGGGAAGGAATAGCCCTTTTTCAAGGTCAAAAAGGAGGGAAACTCCCCTATCTCCCCTCCTAATTAACTTAGGAAATTGATTTTTGGATATTATACAACTTTTGATTCTCTATCAATTGGCTTATAAAGGTCAATTTTTACGTTTTTGATCCCTTAGTACCCCCTTCCGCCTTCCTAAATTAGAGCATAACTGAATTTTGACCCAAGTTCATCTCCACTCATATCTATTGATCGAATTGGAGCAATCTTGGTCGGTATCGAGCGCAGTAAATGATTATAATGTTTGGCGAAAAAATAAATAAAAATAAATAAAGATCTGACATGGCTAAAAATCGTCCGTTTTAATGGTCGGTCTTCTAAGACACCAAAACGGATTTTGTTGATACCCCCCCCCCCCGGTCATCTGCCGTTGGTCGATA